>JAOXYA010009222.1:0-14115 GCA_028565675.1 Sorex palustris | reverse complement strand
CAGAGCACACAGGACCAACCACAGACTACAATCATCTCAGGAGACTGAGGGTGCTTGCTTTTTTGCAATATAGTTGAAGTGTTTCTAATGTCCCATTCGCTGGAGGTGCACTGAGAGAGAAGTACATTCTTCTATGTGACCTGGAACGCACAGTGAGTCAGTAAAACCCTGCTTTCAGATACCAAAATGAAACATTAAAAATGGCATCTGAGGGGGTGGAGTGATAGCATAGTGGGTAGGGCATTTGCCTTGCATGCAGCTGATCCGAGTTCGAATACCAGCATCCCATATGGTCCCCTGAGCACCGCCAGAAGTAATTCCTGAGTGCAAAGCCAGGAGTAACCACTAAGCACCGCTGGATATGACCCAAAAAGCAAAACAACAACAACAACAAAAAAAAATGGCATCTGAATCTCACTGCTATCCCAGGTTCTGATGGCTGGTTTCCTGACACTTTTCACCAGACCATGGCCAGATGCGTCTGGCAGGAGTGCTGGCTCCCTGAACCAGGAGCACCATCCTTCTTGGCTTCTCAGAGAAGAAAAGCAAACTTTGTGATAATGCCTACAAAAGTCATCTAACTTTTCTTCTAGGGTTGAAGGAATGTTCTGGATCTAGATGGAATATTCTGGAACCGATGGAGGTGGTAGGTTCACAATGTTGTGAGTATGTCTCTGAACGCTGACTTGTATGCGTTAAAATCTATGATTCAGCTCAATGTTTAAATCATGCTTTTGGGGGGCAGGCTTTTTGGGTCACACCCGGTGATGCTCAGTCGTTACTCCTGACTCTGCATTCAGGAATCACTCTTGGAGGTGCTTGGGGGACCTGTGAGATGCTGGGGACCATATGGGATGCCGGGGATCAAACCTGGGTCAGTCACATGCCGGCAAACGCCCTCCCCACTGTAATATCTTTCCAGTCCAAGCTGTTCTTTTTAAAAAGTAAACAGTGATCTGAGAGACTACTGGCCCGCCCTCCCCTAGCCCCAAGCGGTGGTATGCATGTCCCGAGGGACCTCAGAATCCTGGTCACACAGGCTACATTGACAGTCCTGGCTTTGGAACCCTCTAGAAGGCAATGCTGCCCTTCCCAGGAGCATTGAATCAAATGCCAACCTGTCATGGAAGCCAAGCAGTGAGGTTCAGGCTCTCCTCAGTCAAGGTACACTCTAGAACATTCCAGAGACCACACGTTTCGCTCTGCTGCTTGCCCAGAGGTCTCTCCCCAGTTTGGAGGTACCCCCCAGGAAGCCAAATCTTTCCCAGTGCTGTCCTCAAGTTATGCCATGGGGGAGGGAGAGAGAGAGAGGAACAGGCTAGACAGGACAGCAGGGGACAGATACCAGAGACTTGGGGAGGGGATGGTCAGAATTTGGGACATATGCTCAGTCCACCCAGCAATAGACAGGTCACTGGGAGGAAGGGCCCGTGGCTAAAGGTGCATAACATGGGTCAGAGCTATAGTACAGGGAGTAGGGTTCTTGCCTTGCACATATCTGAGTTGAGTTCAGTCCCTGGCATCCCATATGATCCCCCAAGTCCCACCAAGAGTAATGCAAAGCCAGGAGTAAGCCCTGAGCACCAGCGGGTATGGCCCCAAAACAAAACATAAATAAAAATAAAGGTGAGTAATAGGAGCACGGCAGGGCAGCAGGAAAGGGCAGAGACCATTACATGGCCACTTGAGAAGGAAAGTCATCCTTCTTGGTTTGGTGAGGGGTGCTCCCAAGCTGGCCTAGGAGGATCTTAGGGCCACTCCCAGCAAAACCTACAGCCCTGTGACATAGCACTGCTGCCAGACACAGTCCAGCAATGCTGGGGACAGAGGTGCTGAGGATGGCGGGGCTGGAGCTGAAGGTGCTGGGGGAAAATGGGGCTGCAGATGATGGGTTGAAAATGGGTCGAACCCCTGAGCTGTCTTCACCCCCTGCCTCTGCTGGGTTCCTTCCTCAGCCTTGTCCAAGCTCGCCTCGGTGCAGTCGGGACAGGTGGCTTCTGTTCCCCAGTTCACTTCCCTGGCTGATGGCTCTGGGAGCTGAACTCAGGCTCAGGAGGAGCACAAAAGTGACATTTCACAAAGGTCCCTAAGGGGAACCAGAGGGCAGATGGCAGCATAGTGAATGGCGGTGGTCGATGGCACCTCTGGCCCTCTGGCCCTGCTGTAATTGTTTCCCGGCACCTGAGTAATTGTGCCCTTTCTCCTCCTGACAGCCAACAGTGCCGTGGTGGCAGCCTTCCCACCATCTCCTAGTGTCACTACAGATGGGACTCTGAGCCTGAAGGTGGTTCCTGTCTTAGACATGAATAGAGAGCTGAGGGAACCCCCACACCCCCACACTCACCCTAGTGTGCTTTTGCCGCAGTTTCGGGGTCTGACCCTCCAGGAACAGCAGCAAAGGCTGCCTGCTGCCCTGAGCACACATGCGAGTCCCAGGGGAGCTCCAGGGGAGCCAGTAGGGGTCCCCCCAGGTAGACACCAGAGAGCGACCCCAGTCCCAGCACTGTCAGGAGGAAGCCCTAAGTCCCAGTCCCCAAGCACAGAAAACAAAGCCAGACTGACTGCCCCCGGGGGAGGACAGGACACACAAGGTCTTTTCAGCACTCTACCCAACATGCCCATCCCGAGAGCGCCTTTCTCTGCAAGCCACAGGGCTGAGGGGCAGAGCCTCTGGACACAGACCTCTGGGGGCCTCTCCTGCCCCTCACACCAGCCCTCTGTGCCCACCTGCCCTGCTGTCCACGGGATTCTCAGAATTCCCCATGGAGTAGGGGGCCTGAATGTGTCCCACAGCATGACATCCTGCAGGCAGGGTCCAGACAGCAAGATTGGGACTCAGTTCCTGGACACTTTTCCCCAAAAACCACAGGTTAGTGTCCAAGTCTCCGCACACCCCCAGCCCTGACATGTCATTTTCAGGCCCCGAGATCAGCTCTCGTTCGCCGTGGACAGACTCTCCTTGGATGGTTGACCCTGGGTCAAGAGCAGAGGCCCAGAGCAGCGCTCTAGTGCACCAGGGAAACTAAGACCAGCCATACATCCTGACCCGAGGAAACTAAGGTAGGCCTGCCATGTATCATGAGACCCAAGGCAGGAGGGCCTTCTGACCAGAGTGCTGGGGTCCAGTCTGCAGAGAAGCTCCCTAGACCAGGTAGAGGCACGGGAGAAAGCAGGGGGGCCCAGAGGAGTGGAAGAGCCTCCTGGACCTCTGCTGTGGGCACCCTCAGTGACCCTCAGTTGCCCTTATCTTCTTGTGGGGGAGGGGGCTTGGGATTGGGCCACACTAGGCAAGTGCTCAGGATTTACTCCTGGCAATGCCCAGGGGACCATCTGAGACACCAGGGATTGAACCTGGATTGGCCGCATGCAAGGCGGATGATTTATTTGCTCTATTATCACTTTGACCCCTAACTTCAGATTTTTAAAGAACTTCCTTAGAAAGTTCAGCTTTGTAGGGATGAATTAAAGAAAAGATTCTAGAAGATCCTTGTTAGGGGCCAGAAAATAGTACTGGGGGAGAATATTTGTCTTGCATGCAACCGACAAGGGTTTGATTCCTGGCATCCCATATGGCCTCCCGAGCACCACCAGGAGTAATTCTTGAGTGCAGAGTCAGGAGTAACCCTGAGCATAGCTGGGTGTGACTCAAAAAGACAAAAAAAATCTTTTTTTGGTTCTCCACACTGTCAGTTCTGGCCCCCAAACCTCCTGCAAAATGTTCTTTTCATAGAAATAATTGAAAGCAAGCAGGCCATTTAAAGCAGACACTTCTGTGTACTTATACATGACTAGAACCCCAGAACCCCACCTATTTCTAGTTCCAGAATATTTTTGGGGGGGCCACCACATTCAACAATAGTCGGAGCTTATTCCTGACTCTGTTCTCAGGAATTACTCCTGTTGGATTCAGGGGTAGCTCCAAGTTCCAGAATATTCTCATGTCCCTGCAGCAGGGGTAGCCTCAGGAGGAGTTCCTATAGGCAGTGGTTCTTGATGAAGCTCTGGGGGGACACTGGCCCCCTGTAGCCACAGGATTGTGAAGGCTGTGAGCTGGATGAAGGAGGGTAAAAAGGATGTTTTTTATAGAGTCTGAGACTCTGACCCCCACTCACCCCTTGGCCCATACCCCCACCCCCAGCTCACTTCAACTCCAGAAAGTACAAGTGCCGAGCAGTCAGACCAGCCTCCTTCAAAGAAAACTTCTAGAAAGTATGGGAAAGGAACCAGAGGGTTCCTTTGCAATCTTGGGGGGGTGCAGAGGGCCCCCACCATCCCAGCTCCCTATGGTTGGAGCATCCCCTAGCATATCCCCCTGCTTCTGTGGGAAGGAGGGAGTTGGAGCATGGGAAGGTATGGAGCAGGGAGAAAGGGTTCTGCACCCCAACTCCCACATTTGGAGGGGGACTGGACAGTTTGTCACGAGAATGAACTAGGGGAGCTTCCAGGTAGGGAAGCTACAGAGGGAAGACCTTCCAGAGAGTAGCTTCACCCTGATGAAGGGACCCCCAGGCCCCAGTGCTGCCATACACCCAGGTCCAGAGGGACAGGCTGGGCTAGAAGCAGCCCTCTAAGCTCTGCCAACCCCCATCCTGAATACTGGGACCCCCAAGGACCCCACCCACCTTCTTCTAGTCTAGGCCTTCTGGAACAGGAAGAGAGTAATTAAATCAGCACTTTTGCTCCATCTGGAACATTCCAACATGGAAAACCTACTGAGCATCTGGGGAAGCAATTTGAGACTTTAATTAAAGGCTGATGACTCCCAGCCAGAGGCTCCAGAACATCTGCCCTCTGTGTATGCTGAGGCCCCTGGCACTGGTGCAGGCGGGAAGGGCTTTTCCCAGGCAGCCAGGCCTCCTCCTCCTGCCCAGGAAGTGCCTTCAGAGCAAGGTCTGGACCCTAAAGCAAGACAAACCAGGGCCTACACAGCTCTGTGCCCCAGAAACTTCCAGAAGGGAGAAGGGGTTTCCTGTGTCAGGAAGTCCCTGCATCAGGGGCTCAGAGAGCTGCTGTGCTCAGCCCACCTGCAAGGAAAGGCACCAAGCAGGGAATAGCATGTTCGAAGGCTTGGAGGCAGGAAGAGTTGTAGCTGAGGGTATGGACAGCCCAGAGCAGCAGAGTTTGGGGCAAAGAGTGCACAAAGGTCGGGCTGGCATTTCCATGCAATCAGGAATCCGTCCTTCTGGAAGAAAAAGGATCGGGGATTGGAATGTTCCCAAAGAAGGATTAATCCCGTTTACTCTGGAGCTGTCCCTTCCAGCCTTATGGTCCCTACAAGCCCTTATGCAGAATCACTGCTGAGCAGGGGTGAGGAGGGCTGAGTGAGGGCAGAGCAGGGATGAGGGGCTGGGTGAGGCAGAGCAGGGTGAGGGCTCTGACATCACCTCCCTGTGGGAGATGGACCAAGGCCTGGATGCAAAGCCAGGGCAGTCCTGAGAGGGCCTCAGGAGGTCGTGGTCAGGACAGCTGTGGGCACTGCTGAGCAGATAATGTTGTGGTCATTCCCAAGGGGTGCCTGCTGTCCTGGGGGGGGGCGGGTAGACGGCACCCCAGCTGCTGCTCTGGCCAGATTCAAGCAGCTGGACTGCAGCTGGGCAGTGAATCCTGCCTGGTTGTGGGGGCAGGGCAGCCGAAAAGCACTGAGAACTGGGACAGCTGGGCCTGGGGTATGGGATGGGCACTGGGCAGGTACTCCCACTCACTGGACACCCGGCCAGGGTGAATTCACACAGTGCTCAGCCTCCCAGTCGGTCCTGCCCACCAGCATACCATGCCAGGGGCAACGGAGGGGCTCAGAGTGGCCCGGGCTGACCTTTGTGCCCATTGCACAGTCCAGCTTCAGTCACCCCATGATGTGACCAGGGCAAGTGCCTGACTCAGGCATATAGCCCTTGGCTCATCAGTTCCAATGGTGCAAGGGAGAGGGGACGAGGGGCTACGATGTGCCTTTCCCTGGACAGTCCCCCAGGCCACACACAAGAACATGGATCCAAACTTTATTTTGTCAACAACTCCCACAATAACCTCCTCTGGCCAGGAGCAGACACACAGGCCAGGCTGGCACCCATCAGTCCCAGCCAAAGTCCTGGCCGGTCATCTGGTAGAACCTGAGGTTAAAGGGCCGGTAGAAGTCACGGAGGCGCTGCAGCACAGTGGGGGGCACGCGGGGGTGTGGCCGGCCCTTGGATGTGCCCAGGCAGTGGGGGCGGCCGATGCCCTGTGCCTTCTTGAGGCAAGGGAAGCCCTTGGTGGCGTTGAAGTAGAAGTGCTTGTCAGTGACCACACGCCGCAGGCCCAGGAAGTCCTGCACGCGGCCCACCTCGCCGGCCGGGTCACTGATCAGGCGCTCCCCACTGACGAAGAGGAAGTGGGAGAGCGGGAAGAAACGTAGCCAGGGCACCAGGTGCTGGGCGTACAGGCCGATCCGCACGGCACTCCAGGCTGCGTCCACGGGACCCAGGCCCTGGCGGAAGGCGAGTGCACGGAAACTGGGCAGCCCCGGTGTCTTGGACAGCGTCTGTGCATAGTCGGACACGGCACGCGTCACAGGGTTCCGCACCACCACGATGAGCTTGGTATGGGGGGACATTCCATGGATGCGCCCTGGCACCTCTCGTGTTACGAAGTAGCTGGGCGTCTTCTCCATGGTGATCTGCCCATCTAGGGTGCGTGGCATCAGGCTCCTGTGGGACAGAGGATGTGAAGGGGTCCCTACCCAGGAAGTCCCAAACTTCCAAGGCCTGGATGTGGGCCTGCACACACTGTCCCTCAGCCCCTTTCTTGTTATAGGTAAGTATTCCCCACACCAAGTGGTCCCCCTTGCTCCCAGTCCCTCTGGTCTCATTATTCAGGCCTGCCCAATGCCAGGGAGGACATGAAGGGGTGCTGTGCTGAGCCCACTGGCCGCCTTGGCCAATCTGAGTATCACTCACCTTGGGCACAGACCCCATCCCACAGCAGCTCTCCTCCACTGCTCCGGCCAGGGAGACTGAGCTTCGTGACATGACGCCCTCCCTACACCTGGCAGCCAGGTGGGGGTGGAGAGGCAGAGGCTCAGAGCAGCTGAGCAAACAGCCAGCAGCAAGCTGTGGGGAGCAGGAACGGGAGGGGGGCTTCCCAAATGCACCCATCTGTCCCAGAACTGAGCTGGAGCTGACTGGCACGCACTCCTACCGGCCCAGACTCAAGCCCCTACAGGTGGGGCCAGAGTGTGCCCAGGTCTGGGGTGCTCAGGGTAATTGAGCCAGGTGGGTGCAGCGGCAGGCCAGTGGGGGCACCCTTTTCAGGAGACAGGGTCCAAGCTGACGAGGGCGCTTGTGGCGGCAAGCCTGCCCTCAGAAGCCCCTGCCAGTTCCTGCCAGCCCTGAGGGCCTGGACACCCCCTCCCCACCTCCTGCTGGCACCAATGAGGAGGGAAGCAGGGGGTTGGGGGACCCTACAGGGAAGGCGGAACCTCCAACTGGCTGAGACAAATGTGGGGCTCAGGTAGGCTCCCCGGACTTGCAGGAGAGCAGAGGAAGGGGACTCTCACCCTGCAGAGAACATCTGACAACTTCACCACCAGCCTCCGCCACCCTTCCCTCCCCATCTGGTCCCTATTTCCCTGCGGCTCACAGCCAGCCAGCCTGCCCTGCCAAAGGGCTTCTCTAAATGCAGCACCCTTCCTCAGCATTCCTGCCAGGAGCCCTCGCTGATCCTTTCTGGTCCCCATCTTTCCTTAAGCTGGTCGAACTGCAGCTCTGCCTGGCCCCGCAGCATGGATCCCCAGCAGAGACACTGCACGTCTGTTGCCACCGCGGTCTGCAAGTGCAGCAGATTGGAGTCTGGGGCCACCGACCTGAGATCAGGCCCCATGAGGGACCCTCCCTAGAACCAGGGGTCCCAGCAACTGGGTGGGGGATGGTGACACCAGCCCCATCCCCACAGCAGACTCCTGCACTAGAGGAGGAGGGTTAGGGAAAGAGCCGGAAGGAGGCCCGCTCCCACCCCAGGGTCCTCCTGAGGCAAGGGGTGTTAGAGATCATCCAGAACCCCCATGGGTACCATCAGAGTGGGGTTCTCTTCTTGTGCTCACCAGACACCCCTAAATCCAGGTGTGGTTTTCATGCAAACTAACACTAACAAGCAGAACGGGGCTGGAGGCTGGGGCCTGATCACACACTCACACTCACGCCCTGATCTTGCCTGGGCATGAGGATGACGGCAGAGAGGCAAGGAGTGTGCCCAGGAGGCCCCACAGCCCCCATTGCCGCTCGGGAAGGAGGGGAGCCAACAGGCGGGCAGCTGCCCTAGCTGCTGTGCCCCCCAACCCAACTGTACCCTAAGGACACTGGAGAGATGGGCAGTTAAAGAAACAGGCTGGGGCGTTCATGCAACGACTCCCTTGCCTTTGCCGTCCTGTAGCGCACACTTTCCGCAGGCCCCACCACCATGGGGCCCCTGCTCCCTGTAGGCGTCTCAGGGGACACTTGGAGGAGGCGCGAACGGGAGTGGGAGACAGGAGTCAGCTACAGGGACCTAGCAACAGGAGAGACTCCCCCCATGCTAGGGCGCCCTCCCCAGCGCGCCCTCGGCTGGGTCCCCAGGCCCCAACCAAGGCTTTGCCCGGAGCCTCTGGTCAGCGGCCTTCCTCCATTAGTAAAACCCGGACAGCAGGGCCCAGGGTCGGGTCCGGGAGGGCCCCGGCGCTCACCGGTACCAGGCGAGACCGCGCTCGTAGCACCTGTCGAAGAAGTGAGGCTCGGAGCCGAGCGCGCGGACGTCGGGGTGCAGCCGCAGAAACTCGAGCAGCGCGCGCGTGCCGCCCTTCTTAACGCCTACGATCAGAGCCTGCGGGAAGCGCCGGCGACCCGCGCCGCTGGCCACAGGCAGAACGGACGCCCCGGAGGTGCGGGCGGCGCGCTGCGGCTGGGCTGGTGCTGGGGCCGGCGCGGGGGCGCGGGCGGCCGGCGGGCAGCGGCCGGGGAGGGCGCACAGGGAGTAGGCGCCGAGCACCACGGCGGCCAGCAGCACCGGAGCACGGGGCGCCCGCAGCGCGGACCCCACGCCCTGGCCCAGTCCGGCCCCGCCGTCCAGGCCGCCACTATTTGCCATGGGGCCGCACGGCGCCCAGGACCGGGGGTGGCAGGAGAGCGCCCCGGGCGCGCATCCCGGCCCGCTCGGCGCGGGGCCAGACGCGCGACTTCTGCTAGGCACTCGGCGTCCAGCGGCGGGAAAGGCGGGGCCTGCAGTCCACGCCCACGGTCACGGACACGCCCCGCTCGGAGCTTGATCCCGACCCCCACTCGCAGACTGAAGCGACCCTGTGCCTGTAGGACCCGCTCCTGGAAGGCCGATTCCCTGGGGCTGGAACTAGGTAGGCTCTCCAATATCCATCCGGGAGCCAGGGACTCACTCAGGACGCGCTCAGCCACCTATGTGACAGTCGCGTGACAACTGCTCCCCTGGGCGGCCGGGAACCGCCTCCGACGCAGGCACACCCGAACCCCGCACCCTGGGAGGAACCAGTTCCGTGAGGGAAGGGCGGGCGCCGAGACTCCAGGCCCAGGCTGGGGCCTCTGGCCGGCCGCTCAGCACCCACCGGTGCCCAGAAGCCAAGCAGTTTGGGGGTGAAACGTGATGCCTCCCAGCAAGCCCCACCCCACCCCGTGGTGTCCCCTGTGGTCCCACCAAGGCTTCGGGCCTGGGAGTCTTGGTGCAGCGCCCGGGTTGGGGGGGGGGGTCTTAGTGCAGCGCCTGGAGTCCATGCACCCACGATTGCACTGCCCCAGGGCCATGAGCGCTGGGTAGGGTGGCAGAAAGCAGGCTGGGGTTCTCTTGTTGGGGCGGGGACTGCCCTTTCTCGGTATGTGGCAGGTGGGCGGGCGCACTCAGGAACCCAGGAAGGAGCTGCCTGTGCACAGGGGAGGGCAGTGAGCCCTCGGGACCAGCGTGCAGCCCCGAGTATCACCGAGGGACCAGCTGGAGGTGGGGACCGGACGGCCAGCGGGACTGAGGCAGTCTGCGGCCCCTGCGGGTGGGGGGCTGCCAGGAGGGTACGGGGCTGCGCGGCCCCCGCAGGTGTCCAGTGCCCCAGCAGGAGCTGGGCACACTGCCTCATCGCCGCCGCCCCCAGCGCCGCTCTGGGAAAGAGCCCCGGGAGAACCAAGAGCTCTTCGGGTCACTTTCCCTGAAGCCCCGCAAGAGTCACCGCAGGCGCTGTCCCCGGCGCTCGCAAAGTGGGGGGGAGGGGAGGAGTCGAGGAGGGCACCGGGCGCCGGGGCTGTGCGTGACCGAGGCTCATGGGCCGGGTTGCGGAGCGGGGCTGCCGGGACATCAGGGGGCTCGGACCGGGCCTGGCGCACTAGGCTGTACTGAAGCCCGCTAATCCCTGCCTGCGCGGGGTGAACGCGCCCCCTGCCGGCGGTCCCGCTCCATCACACCACGCCGGTGCTAGTGGTGGACCGTCACGGGGATTGGTGGGACAGGAGGACGAATCCCCCTCCATGGAAGGTTGTATGGAGTCATGGCCGGAACGTAAGAACTGGGGCGCCACACCCCACGCAGCGCCCAGAGCCAGGCCGAGTGGGAGGGGCCCTCCTGACGTCGCTAGGAAAGAAGGCAGCCAGGGTGCAATGCACTGATTTCATGATGGTTCTAGAAAGGACCCCAGCCAGAAGGACGCTGAAGTGTCACCACAGTGAGCACGTGCGATGTTGGGACCCCAGGCCTGGGGCACAGCATCCGGCAGGCAAGGCTGTGGCAGTGTAAGGATGAGGCAAACCGCATCCGCACAGATTGAGGAAGGGCTCGGGACCCCTCCCTGGCCATCCCCAGTGGTCACAGATCTTCACCGCTCTGGCTGCTTGAGGGTTTCACCAGAACAGGTCATGCAGTGACAGGGCTGGAGCAGCCGACAGGTGCCTCATCTGCTTTCTCTTTCAGGGTCAGGGGGAGGTGGGTGCAAGCGTGGGGGCCAGGGTCTGGCTTGGGAAGGGACCCCACTCTGGGGGTCCAGACAGACAGGGAGGGGGAAAGAAGTGAAGTGGAGAGCACATTGCCACTCAGGGCCAAAGCCAGCCCAGGGCTGGGGAGGGCCCAGGCCTGTGCGATGGGGAAGCACAAGGTGGCAGATAGGAGCATCCCCAGGAGAGCAAGCTGAGAATCTCCGAGCTGCCCAGACACCCTCTCCCTCTCCCTCTCTGTCTGAAGTCCACGGTGCATCCCTGGTGGTGGCAGAAAGGGCCACGTGGAGTGCTCGCCCGCTATTGTCCCTGGGAGGCAGAAGCATCTTGGTCTGAAAGAGAAGAGAGGAAGCGCCCGGGGAATGAGGCTTCCTGCCTGCTGTACCCCTCTCTTCCCTGACCTCTGTAGGAGAGACGAATCCCTCTTCCTCCACAGATGGAGGACAAAGAACTAGAGAAGACTCATTCCAGCCCGCCAGGCTTGACCTGCCCACATGGCCCAGACCTGCCCACACACACCAGCTTCCTCTCTGCATGGCACCTGCTGCCTCGCCCAGCCCCAGAACACAGAGGGCAAAGCCAGGGTGAGGAGCAGAACCCAGACCTGTAGGGAAGAGCTAAGATCTAAACTGTCAAGCTGACGGCCATGTGTAGAGACACAGCAACGACCTGTGTGAGCTGCAGAGTGGGGCTGAGCGAGTAAAATTCAGGGCCAGGCTGGAAAAACAGCTCTCACTCCAGGGCAGAGCAGCAGGAACACTGTGTGTGTGTGTGTGTGTGTGTGTGTGTGTGTGTGTGTGCGTGTGTGTGTGTGTGTGTGCGTGCGCACGCACACACACCCTGACAGGCTCAAGGCCTTCGGGGAGGCTGAGAAGCCAGGAATGGCCCCTCCATTCCACTCAGGCCCTGACAAACCCTCTGGGGCGACCACTCAGATGTCCCCTGGGGGTGCATGCCGCCTCGGCACCGGAACCAAGCAGGCCCTCTGGTGGCTGACAGCCCCTGTCGGGTGGCACCAAGAGTTGGGCATGCTCGCTGCCCACCTGCATGCCAGCTCACCTTTCGGGACGAACTTGAGCGAGCTGCTGAAGATTCAGAAGCGGGACTGGCCGCGCTTGGGGCCGTCGTTCAGGAACTCGTGGCCCAGGCCATTGCCACACTTGCCGCAGGACACCTGGGCACAGGGGATCCCGCTGTGAGGCATGGGCACGGCAGAGGTCTCCGTGTGGAGGTTGCCCGGTTTCTCTCCGCCCCAGAGCAGCAGAATGGGGTCCCAGCACCCAGGCCTCCTCCAACAGCCCCAGGTGAAACGCCCACCTTTAAGGCCTCAGGCCGGTTGTGCTCAGGACGCTTGGCCACACTGTCGACATGGACGGTCTCGGTGAAGGCTGGCCACGGGGATGAGTGGGCATACTTGGAACGGCTAGAGAACAGCTCATAGCCACACTTGGCGCACACGTACACACCTGAGGTGGGCAAGAGGCGGGAGCAGACATGCTGGCGTGCCCAGCCCAAGACCAGCAGAGGCCAAGGCGGGGGCAACACATAGGGTGAGCCCCAGGCAGGCAGCTGGCTGAGAGAAGGGGACACAGAAGCCACTGCCTCCACCAGCTCTCCCTGCCCAGTGGCGTCCAGGCCGTCTAGCCAAGTTTGCGTGGACAGCCACAGGCCGCTCTTCAGACAGGAATAGTCACAGGGGAGAGAAGAGCAGGAGGGGCAGGCATTAACCCGCCCCCAAAGATCACTGTGAGGTACCACCGGTATGCCCCCCAACACACACAGGTCACTTTTCTTTTTTCTTGCCACACAGGGCAGTGCTCAGGGGTTACTTATGGCTCTACATTCAGAAATTACTTCTGGAAGTGCTTCGGGGACCATATGGATGCCGGGGATCAAACCCGGATTGGCTAAGTGCAAGGCCAGTGCCCTACCCACTGTACTATCAGTCTGGCCCCAAGATGACTTTTCTCCAGGAAAAGGTTGCAAAACTCACTTGCAGAACAGGAAGTTAGATGTGGGGAGGAGGGGTCATTACAGAATCACACAGGAAGCTGGGGGGGGGGGGGGAGAGGGTGTTACAGATTCACTCTCACTCTCACCCACTATCCAGCCCACCCTTGGCTGAGAGCCAAAGGAGGCACAACCAGGAGAGAAGCTGCTGTGGACAGGCTCCAGGGCCACACCTGAGGCCTGAACATGGTTCTGGAAAGGCTGCCACACAGCCCAACCCCCCAAGGTGACACCCAGAAAATCCTGATTTGTCTCAGCCCACGACCAGGAGTTACAACCCACAGGAGTGACCTCCAGGGCCACCTGGAGCCTTGGGTGAGAGCTGGCCCACACCAATCCCTCCTGCTGTCCTGTCATACTTCAGTGACCCGGCTCCCTCCCACAATGTTGGGGTCAAACTTCAATATCAAGCTGAGGGGGGCAGGGCCCATAAAGACAGGAGCAGAGGGGACATAGAGCAATGGTGATGGTGAAGGAAACTTGGTACATCAGTACAATAAACTTACACCCTGTTATAACCATGTCACCTAATATGATAAAACAACAAGGTAAAAACACATTTCAGTGATGAGACTCACTGGCTTCACTCGGAATTACACAAGCCCAGGACCCGGACAGATGCAGGTGCTGTTCTGGCCCACGGACAGCAGGCCAGCACACTTCTCTAAACAGAATGGTCTGTGCTGGCCAGTGGTATGTCGTGGCCCTGGAAGGGCGAACGGGGCAGGGGGAACAGCTGGAGCAGGTCCCAGGCTCACCGCAGGCGCGGCCCTAGCACCCCTTTCCAACACTGCTCCTACGTGACAGCTGACGGACACTACCCCGGGTCATGAACCTGGTCCTACAGATTTGCCACGTGACCCCCACCCCCAAGCAAACTCCACGCACAATCCCAAAGCCGGTCCCAGGCACAGCGACGCTGCCCCAGTAGCGGCCCCTACTCTCCGGGACCCCCGACTCCTCCCTTCCACCCACTCCCGCTCCTTCGCTCCGCTCCACACCCCTACGGCACATCGGAACCGGGAGACCCCGAGTCGTACCCGGCTCAAAGTGGTTCTGGAAAACCTCGCCCCCAGCAAAGGTGCCTTCGGGGAGCAGCTCGGCTCAGCGTGTGAGCACCACCCCCAAGTGGGTGCCACCCCCAAACCTCGAAACAAGGCGT
>JAOXYA010009208.1:0-14116 GCA_028565675.1 Sorex palustris | reverse complement strand
GTAAGGTGGAGTTCATGCCCAATTCAATCAGCTAATCAGTGGCTAAATAAATAGCAGTACTCCTACATTAAAAAAAAAAGATGCTGCAGTGAGTATCAGGTGTCATTTTTGCAAAAAATTGAATCTATCTATAGGAAATTTTCCTATTAAGCTGTCTTGTAGGTTTAAAGACCAGCATGTACCTTTGTAGGTTTTTGTTTGTTTGTTTTGTTCTTGGACACACCCTGCAGTGCTCGGCGTTTACTCCTGGCTCCTGCTCTGGGGATCTCTTCTGGCAGTGTTCAAGGGGCAATAAGAGATTAAATTAAATTCAGGTCAACTGTATGCAAAGCAAGCGCCTATCCTCTGTACTATCTCTCTGACCCTTTAAATATTTTCTTTTTTACTTAAGCAGATTGACAGTAGTTCCAATATTTGCTTCATAAAAGACATTGCAGTGAATATTCAGGTCTCACTTCTGCACACAGGTGAATCTATCTCTAGGAAATTTCCCATGAAGGGTCCTGCTGGATGAAAGACCAGCGTACACCTTTGCAGTCTGCTCAAATTGTTCTGCATGAGGTTATGGAAGTGGGCACCATTTCTACATGTGGGTGAGGGTCCAAGACCCTACAGCCCTTGCTAGTCCCAGACTTCAGGAATTTTATCAGTATGATTGGGGAAAATATTCTTTATGTTGTTTTGTTTGTTTTCGGCTTTTTGGGTCACACCCAGCAATGCTCAGGGATTACTCCCGGAATCACTCCTGGCAGTGCTGGGGGACCGTATGGGATGCTAGGGGTAGAACCTGGTCGGCCACTTGCAAGGCAAACACCTTATCTGCTGTACTATTGCTCGGGCTCCAAATATTCTTATTTGAACTTTATGTTGTATTTCTCTCATCCCAAATAAAGTTGTCTGGTACTCTTTGATTTGTGTAATTCAGATGTTTTATAATATTCGTCAAAGATTTACTGTTCAATTTTTTTTGGGGGTGGCATACCCAGGGGTGCTGAGGGGCTGCTCTCAGTGAGGTGCTTGGGAGTGGCTCCTGGTAGTGCACAGGAGTGCCCAAGGCATCCCTCAGGCAAAACATGCATGTTGTCCTTTTATCTATCTTCCGTCCTGGATTCCCACCGCACCCGAGAACATCCCTCTTCCCCAACATTCCATAGCTGCATGGAATTCTAGGTTAATTTAGTAACCAGTTTACCCTGCTAGAACATGTAACGAATTTAACTATAGCTCTAAGAAGTATATTATTATTATTATTATTATTATTATTATTATTATTATTAAGGCTGGAGCGATAGCACAGCAGGTAAGGCATTCGCCTTGCACGCAGCCAACATGGCCGACCCAAATTTGATTCCTCCGCCCCTCTCGGAGAGCCAGGCAAGCTACCGAGAGTATCTCGCCCGCATGGCAAAGCCTGGCAAGCTCCCCGTGACGTATTCAATATGCCAAACACAGTAACAAGAAGTCTCAGAATTTGTTGTGAGACTTTACTGGTGCCCACTCCAGGAAATCAATGAACAATGGGACGACAGTGCTACAGTGCTACATTATTATTATCATTATTATTATTATATCACGGTGAGATACACAGTTACAGTTACAAAGTTGTTTATGATTGGCTTTCAGTCAGTCACATAATGTTCCAACATTGTTCCCTTCACCAGTGTACATTTCCCAGTATCCACAGTTCCCTTCCCTCCAACACCCCAATACCCCTGGTATGCACCTCTCTCTCTCTCTCTCTCTCTCTCTCTCTCTTTCCCTCTCTCACTATAATGACATCTCATATAATCTCTCCCCTCAATCTCCCCCCTCCTCAGAATGGAAATTGTTCACAGTTGAGTGATAGATGACTCAACAGCCAGTGCACAGGCTTTGCACGCTGGCATGTGGGAGGATCTGATTCCATCCCTGGTACTACATGGTCCCCTGAGTGCCACCAGGAGTGGCCCTGAATGTACTCAGGAGTAGCCCCTGAGTACCCCCAACCCCCACCCACCAAAAAATAACAGTACTTGCCTTTGCTATTTTTAAAAAGTGACATATTAATCTTCTGCTAATCATTTGCTCCATTGAATAGAGTGTTCCTACCGGTTTTCTCCCCAGGTGAGCAAATGTATTACTTTACTTACGAATTCCATTATTTCTCCTTGGACATTTCCTTCCCAGAACCGTTTATCATTTACACTGTCCTGCACATTCTCTCCAAATCTGCTTCTGGGGCCTCCTTTTCCCCCATTTAACAGGAGCAAATTATTGCATGGGCACCAGAAAGTTTTGGTTCTAGATCTCTAAGACCCCTGTTCTTTTATTTTATTTATTTAGTTAATTAATTTAGTTTTGCTTTTTAGGTCACACTTGACAGTGCTCAGGGGTTACTCCTGGCTCTGCACTCTGGAATCACTCCTGGCGATTCTTAGGGGACCCTATGGGATGCTGGAGATCAAACCTGGGTCCGCCGCATGCAAGGCAAATGCCCTACCCGCTGTACTATCGCTCAGGCCCAAGACCTATGTTCTGACCTCACTTCCGAGTGTGGGGTTTGGACCAGAATGACAACCTAGGGTGAAAATCATTCTCCCCTGGGGACTGGAGCCCAGTGGGTAGGGCTTTTGCCTTGCACGCAGCCGACCCGGGTTCAATTCCCAGCATCCCATATGTTCCCTTGAGCACCGCCAGGAGTAATTCCTGAGTGCATGAACCAGGAGTAACCTCTGTGCATCGCTGGGTGTGACCCAAAAAGAAAAAAAAGAAAGAAAGAAAATCATTCTCCTTAAGTTTTAAATATATTCTTCTGCTGGCTCCTTAGTGTTCAGGAAGGTGAAGGCACCTTTCACGCGGAGCTGGTTTCTACTTGTCCGGTTTTCTTTTAGCCCCGAGTAACAGGGATCCTCGCTGGGACCACACTCCGCAGCTTTCCTTGCAGTTGCTTGTGGCTAGTCCTGCTGTGTCAGCTGCAGTCGTGTCTTACTCCCTCCACACCCCTACCCAGGCCTTTCTCCCTCCCCGCTTTCCCAGGTGGGAGACAGACGTGAGGGTGCACTAGGGTCCCCCTGAACACAGAATTGCAGGCTCTGTGATGAGGAGGTGCCCTAGCTGTGCTCACACTCTTGCCTCTGCCGTTTTAGGAGGAATTCCATTTTAGGAATTCCTTTCTATCCTGATTAAGCCACTCCGTGTTGGCCATTTCCCCGTTAAAGCAACTGGGATTCTTCCACAATGCCTCGTGCTCCTTCCTCTATGCTGTGATTTGCTTTCCCTCCTTCTCTCTGGAAGCTTTTTGGACTCACATTTTATCCCCAGAGTCCTGAAATGCCACGGCTATATCTGTCTTGGGTCTTTCTAAATTCAGTAGTGCACTTTCAATACAAACAGTTGTTTGGTTTCAATTCTGTGAAATGCTCTCTCTCTCTCTCTCTCTCTCTCTCTCTTCTTTTCTTTTCTTTTTTTCCAAGAATGAGATCCTATCCATTTTCTTTGAAGTTTCATTCTGACTTTTTTTGCTGTTATTATTTTTATTTATTTTTGGGGGGGCGGGGAGTGGGGTCATAACCAGGGATGCTCAGGAGTTATTCCTGTCTCTGCACTCAGGGATCACTCCTGGTGGAATATGGGGCTTCAGGGATTGAACCCAGGATGGCCATGCAAGACAAACACCCTACCCACTATACTGTGTCTCCAGTCTGAGTCTGACTTTTATTTTTGGGGTGAGGGCAGTAGTCAGAAGGTTTAGGAGCTCAGAATGTTTTGGCCACACCTGCGAGGATGATGCTCAGGGCCTACTCATGGTAGTGTTCAGGAGGCCTCACAGGGCCCGGGATTGAACCAGGGTCAGCCAAAAGCAAGGGAAATGCCATAATCATCTCTCCAGCCCCACAGACACTTTTACCATTTAGCTCTGTCTTTTTCCATGAGGTCTTTTCTTTTCTCATTTCTCTGCCTACCATAAGGTTCATTTCCTAGATTTTTTTCTTCCAACTCTTTTGGTTTTCCCTCCTTCCCTCCCTTCTATATCCTTTCTTGTAATTATTTTTTAAAAAATGTTTGGAGGGGAGGGTCCGGAGGGAAAGCACAACAGGGTAGATCACTTCCCTTGCATGCAGGTGAACCTTTTACCTGCCTTCCCCGCCAGGAGTGAACTCGAGCACTTAGCCAGTATTAAGCCTTGAGCACAGTTGGGTGTGGCCCAAAATCCAAAAAGAAAAAGTCATTTGCATTATAGAGGCATCCTCAAACCTTAATTCTAGGCAGAAACTGTGAGGTTATCTCCTTTCTGTTTTCTTAAGATGCAGTATCCTGATTTCCATGAGCTCTTCCAAAGGGCTGGGGATGGGTCTTGGAATTCCTGTTCACTGTATCACTGTCATCCCGTTGATCATGGAATTACTCAAGTGGACGCCAGCAATGTCTCTATTTCTCCCAGCCCTGATATTTAAGCAGCCTCTTTTTACTCGTCTTTTCCCAACGATTGGAGGCTTTTTCAGGGTCAGGGGAATGAGACATGTTGTCATTACTGTATTTGGCATATCGATACGCCATGGGGAGCTTGCAGGCTCTGCCCATGTGGGCAGGATACTCTCAGTAGCTTGCCGGGCTCTCTGAGAGGCATATTTTTATATATTTTTCTATGATTTGTTGCCTACTGTCTGAACTCCATCAGATATGGTGTAGTAATTGTGAAAAATGGATAGGAAGTGTCTTATAATGTGTCTTATTTCTTCGATTCCACTGTTCTTCCTGCATTAACGTACGCCTCAGAGACCTGGGACCTACAGGATCAGAACTCTATTTGGGTCTCCCAAAGAGGAATTGAAAGAGCTATGCTTGGAGTATCATGTTTCACTCAAATGAGAGAAAGCTCCGTCAATGGTCAAGAATCAGGGACGCTGTCTCGGTTGCCAAGGCTTTGAAAATCAGATGGGGTGGACACGTAATGAGATTTGGAGACGACCGCTGAACTAGAGCCGTTACCGACTGGATTCCACGGGATGTCAAAAGACCGCGTGGCCACCCACCTACAAGATGGTCAGACTTCTTCGTCAAGACCCTGAATGATTGGTTTGAGGCTCTTCGTGTTCTTAGGACAAGCAAACACCATTGGGCTACACTAGCACGCAACAGGGACAAATGGAGACATTACTAGTGCCCGCTTGAGCAAATCAATGATTAACGGGAAGTCAAGTGATCAAGTAATCAAGTGAATGTGTCTTATAATGCAGCTGCTTGCTCTGGAAGCGGCCTGGAGCATGGTGGTGGCTGGGTAGTGGAGGACGACTGCCAGGGCTGGGTCTCTTGGGGTGGGGAGGACTCACCCGCCCCTCTCTGGGGCGCCCCGAGTGAAAACATGCCACCAGCATGGTTCTGGGAGCCTCATTTTATACTCCCATCTGGAGGAGCATCTGAGTTCTGGAGGGTGGCCATAAGGAGATTATCTGGTGCCGGCAGGGTGTGGTTTATGGGTGTGATCCCAGAGTCACAGCAGACTGGAAGAAGCAAGCAGAGGATCTTTGTTCTAGGGTCCCGTTGAGTCCAGAGAACTAGGTCCTGTTAGAAGCAGATAAAGAGATTTCTGAGGGCTGAGGAGAGGACCCAAAGGACTGAGCACCCTTTGCATACAAGAGGCCCCACTGGGAGACACCCCTCCACGTCCCACTATACCTCTAAAAGTTATGGCCCCAAACCAAAGGGCAACAAAGAGATTTATCATAAGGCCTCTGATATGTTTATTTCATTTTTTTGTGGGGGGCTATGCTTGGCATTGGGGTCCATGTGGTGCTGGAGATTACAACCAGGACTCCTACATATGAAGCATGTACTCAGCCCTCTGTGTCATCTCCCCACTCTGAGTAAGGGCCCTTAGAGAAAGCCAAAGGCCACAGGCTGCTATTTTCCTTGTTTGCTGATCTCTGAAAGAGCAACATTAAAAGTCACCCATGTAAGTGTAGAGCTTTAATCGGCCTTATTCAAGAATTTATGGATCAGTATAAATGTCCTATCTAGCAAGTAGAAAGGGTCTGCAAAGGCCTTGCACAGATAACCATTCCTGAGCTGACAAGTCATCAAATTTACAGAGGAATAGGAGAGAAAAACCAAATTTAATGGGGACTGGAGTGATAGCACAGTGGGTAGGGTGTTTGCCTTGCATCAGCCGATGCAGGTTCATCCCCCAGCATTCCATATGGTCCCCCCCAAGCACCACCAAGATTAATTTATGAATGCAGAGCCAGGAGTGACCTCTGAGCATTGCCAGATGTGCCCCCCCAAAACAAAACAAAATTAAAAACCCAACAAAAACTCAAACCTAAATTCAGTTATGTCCATGCATGGAGGAGAAGATCCCAAAGACAGTGAGGTACAAAAGGGAGTTTCTAGGCCTCCCTGGACTCAAGAGAGGCTGTTTAGGGGCCTGAGGCTTGGGCGGAAAGGAAGGTAATTCCCGGGAAGCAGGAAAGAGCCCACGGTGGGCAGGGAGAGCTCTCTGTTCCATAGAAGTTCCCGGGCACAGAGGCCTTGACCTGCTGACTTTGCCACGTCTACTTGGCAACATCTCTTCATCCTGTCAGCCACGCTTAGTCATTCAACTCCGGTGACAGTTCACTGCCTGCGACAGGCCTCGAATCAAACTTCAGCAATTAAGGAATCAGGCTCTTGCAGGGGGTCTTTGGGTGCTAATGGCCCATATTCTGAAAATACTCATGCCAAAGTAGCATGTGTATTTTTGGGCCATGCTGAGCAGTCTGCTAGGTGGCAGATGCAGAGTTGCAAGCACCACCTGACTCAGTCAGGCCGTGGTACAATCTGATCTTCAGCGCCTGCCCAAGGATCATGTGGTGCGACTCTTCCTAATGGAAGTGGGAGCAGGGCACAGAGCCAGTGACTCATGCTTGCTTGTCTGGTAGCAGGTGGAGACCGTAGGGACCTCTGTCATCTGACTCTGCGGACCTATCCCTACCCACCCAGAGAGACTTTGCTACATTAAGGTCCAAAGTTTCTGAGTGTATGTCTGAGGGATTTTCCTAAAGATCAACCTGTGGTTCTAGTGTTTTTTGTTTGTTTTTTTGGTGGGGGGCAGTGCGGAAGTAGGGCTGCAAGTGTTGGTCCTGGGGGCTGCCTTCTGCCTCTGGCTCATTGTTCTCCGCAGTGCTGGATGCTGTCTCATGCTGGGGACTGAACTGGGACTGGCCGCATGCAAAATAGGCACACTAATGGCCTGTACTGTCTCTCCAGTCCCAACCTGTGACCCTTAAGCCCCACACACCCGGGTCAGGCTGAAGCCCCCTTGCAGGAGCCAGTGAGGGTGTGGTCACTCTCTCCTAGGGATAGGAATGGTCAGTAGCCCCCTCATTCCGGGCAAAAAGGAACACCTCTAGCATCCTCCAGGAAAATGCAGCATTTGTTTTTGTGCTTATTCAGACAAGTCCACATATTATTCAACTACCAAGCAACAGGACTTGGGAATGACTCAAGCCCCAGTTCAAATCTCATTACCGTGCTGCAAGGTTCTTAAAAAAAGAAAAGAAAAAAACAGGCATTGTGCTCACCAAGACCAACGAATGAATAAGTGTTTTTGATACATAAGTTGCTATAATTGAGCTTATCCAAGACATGACTAATATCTGGATTTGTGCCACAAAAGTATATTCAAGATTATATATGTATTCTAGTATATCTGTCTATCTGTATCTCAGATAAAGGAAGACTTATTATTGGAAAAGATTACCTTGCCTGTTTTGTTTTGGGTCACACCTGGCGATGCTCTGTGCTCAGGAATCACTCCTGGCAGTGCTCAGGGGATTGTATGGGATATTGGGGATTGAACCCTGGTCAGATGCATGCAAGGCAAATGCCCTACTGGTTGTACTAATCATTTTCTGAAACAGCATGTAAAAGTAGAATGGATGACCTTAATTTTCAAATCGAATAATTACAAAGCAGGTTAGGGACTGAATGCAGACAATGAAGGATTTGAGGCCAGGCAGATTACGATCACGATCATGATCATCCTGTTGTTCATGGATTGCTTTGAGCAGGCACTAGTAACGTCTCCTTCGTCCTAGCCCTATGAAATGCTCTTTCAGGGTTAGGAGAATGAGACCCATCATTGTTACTGGTATTTGCATATTGAGTATGCCA
The DNA here is from genome assembly GCA_028565675.1 of Sorex palustris. Lineage (NCBI taxonomy): Eukaryota > Metazoa > Chordata > Mammalia > Eulipotyphla > Soricidae > Sorex > Sorex palustris. Next base: position 5,986 of record JAOXYA010009208.1, on the reverse strand, counting down.
CAGGGAGTTTGCCAGACTTTGCCGTGCTGGCAGGATAGATTCGGTAGCCTGCCAGGTTGTCCAAAGTAAGAATGAGATAATAAGATGTTGTGCGCGGTCGCAAATGCGGCCATGTGCTTCCGGGAGCAGGGTTTTATAGTCTCTGGTCTTGGCTGTTGATGGAATTACCTGGCGCCCGGGGGCAGTTGGTGGGTGTGACGCCTGCCTACTGGAAGATGGGGATGTGGGTGGAGGATGCTCAGCCCTGATCCGAGCAGGCTTGGAGATCTCAGCTATCCTCTGCTATCTGTGTGGAAATTCATGATACACCTGCAAGGCTTTAGCTGGACAAGGAGCATGAGAGGCCGAAGATGTTAGTCCTGGCAGGCTGCGTCAAGTCAGCTTCCTAGTTCCATTCCCCTCCACAGCAGGACCCCTCCCCCACTGCCCTTGCTTGTCCCCTCTGAACTGTGTCCTTGGGCAAGTCTCCCTATTTGCTCTCAGGGGTTTGATCTGGACTAGATGACAAGATTACAAACACTAAAGATACAAGCATCAGCAATTGTGACTTAAAGTACAAGTGTTACCTACAGGGGAAACTTGTAGGGGATAAAAAACATTCCTTAGATTAGAGGGAAGAAAGTATTGACCCAAGGTGAGGTTTGTCAAGTGCTTCATAGAAATCCATGTCAGGAAAGAACTGGGTTCTCTTAAGAGTTCTTCAGAAAAGCATTGTTATTTTTATTTATTTAATTGAATCACAGGGAAATCCAAAGTTAGAGTTATTCATGACAGAGTTTCAGACAGTGTTCCAGCACCAGTTCCTTCAGCTGTGTTCACTTTCTTCCACCAGTGTCCCCAGTCTCCCTCCCACCCCCCAGCCTCCCTCTGAGGCAGGCACTTCGTACCTCCTTTCAGCATTCCTTTCTCTTCCAGAGTGACCACTTCCGACCACCAGTGTCCTTCCCTGACCTTTTCCCCTACCCCCACCCCCAGAGGCAAACTTCCTAGTAGAAACCAGTTCTCAGAGGAGCATTGTTATCGAGCAATGGCATTTACCAAGGGCTCAGCCATAACTAAGCCCTACTTATTTTTTGTATTCATTTTAGGTTTTTTTTTTATTATTTGTTTTTGTGGGGGTGGGGGAGGGCAAACCAAGCACTGCTCAGGATTTACTACCGGCTCTGGGTGCCAGGATCACTCGTGGCAGTGCCAGGCTGGAGTGGGACTCTGGAACGGGGTCAAGGGCGACGCCATCCTAGACTCACAGTCCTTGCTCTTTATCTAGGGAGTGAGACTGAGCAGGTGTGGTGACCAGCTGAGGGAGGACATAGGAGTGCCCAGAGGACAGAGCAAAGGAGTGGACTCAGTGTGGCCTCTATAAGGCCTTCCTGAGGGCCCTGGAGGGGCAAGGGAAGGGATGAGGGGAAGAGAGGTGGGCTGAGGCCTGGGATGGGCGCCCCAGAGGGGTTCACTGAGCAACACAGGAGTTCTGCATGCCTGAAAGGCAGACTGGGGCAGAAGGCTCCAAGATGTGGGGACCACCGAACCAAGGACCATCCTGAACTCCGTGCCAGAAAGTGTGGGCTCTGGCTAGCCCAGGGATAGCCCTCAAAGTGCTTTTCTTCTCCAGTTGTTGTGGGGCTGTAGCTGGTGGGGATGGGGACAATATTCTGCATGTGTAGAACCAGGCATGTGCTCTCTCTACACTGGGGCGGGCTCCCAGGCCCCGAAGAGCACTGTCACACTGTTAAGAGACAAGATCAAACTTCCCTTTCATGAGGAAGAGGAGACGGAAGGGGTTTAGGCCACACCCTGCAGTGCTCAGGGGCTCTTCCTGGCTCTGTGCTCAGGGGACCAGTCCAAGCTTTCCACACGCAAGGCAGGTGCCTTACCTCTAGTCCCATCTCTTTGGAACATTAATGTTGGAAAGCTACGGCTCTGACTGTGTCTGCAGTTCTCACCCCACAAAATCATTTCTAGTCACATCACAGTCAGGTGTGTGGGGGGACCACAAAAAATGGGGTGCTACCCCCCCGGGACCACCATGCCTCAGAAGATGTGTGGGCATGCTGGCTGGAAGTGCAATCCCTGGGGAGCACATGTGAGAGCAGCAAAGCTGAAGGAGCCCAAAAGCCTGGGGAGCACCACAGCGAGTACACCAGTCAAGAGCATGTGTCCCACCTGTCCCTTCAACAGCAGCAACTGTGAAGAAAAGGGGGAAGCGGAAGGCAGTAAAAAGAGAAAGGAATAGGGGTTCTGCAGAGATAGTGCAGAGGGCAAGGGGCTTGCTTGCCTTGCATGCTGCACACCCTGACTTGACCCCCAGCACCACATATGGTACCCCAAGCACAACCAGGAGTGATCCCAACACCACCTCCCTCCAAAGGCATGTGTGGCACACTTATACATCTTCCCCACATATACATGGAGAGAGAGAGAGATTCTAGAGCCGATGAGGCAATTTGGAAGATATATCCTGAGTGAACAGGGTTGGGGCTGAGGCTTTAGAGGAAGGGGACGGGTCACATGACAGAGAGAGGCTAAGTCACAGGGTAAAGTGAAATGTGGGTCTTCAGGTGGGCACGGCTGAGACATGCTCTACTCCGGAGTCTGTGAGCAGGATCTGGCCTGAGACAACACTGTCATTGGTCTTGGGCTATGTAGGTGTGTTGGGGTATTATAGGAAGAGGGATGTAAGGGCCAGAGAGGTGACTTCAAGGGCTGGAGCACATGTGTCTCATGATGATCACAAAGCTATTTACACACCACTCCCAGATCCCAGAATATAACCAGAACCTGGACCCCTTCCTTGCCACGTCCCCCCTGTGTCCTTCTAATCCTAGCCCCATGCCCCTGGCTTCGAGAACCCTACCATTCTGCCTGTTTTGAAAATGTTGCCAGTTTCTAAAAACGGTACAAATGGAATTGCGCGGAACATAACTTTTTGTGTTGCCTTGAACTGTTGAGTGGCGATTTGTCTGCTGCAGGGGTCCATTGTAACTTATCAAACCAAGTCCCTCTCGGTGCTGCTTGTTTGTACTGTCATACAATGAATCCCTCACAAATAACGTCCAAATAATACCCTTCTATCAGGGACAGTTTCTAGCTTCAAGCAATTTAGAAGCCAGCTTGAAAGTGTCCACTCCCTTAACTCTGGGGAAGAACAGAAATTGTTTCTTTCTTAGAACTGGAATTATTACAGCAATAACCTTCTATCTGAAAAAGCCCCCAGGAGCACAAGTTCTTTACCCTGTGATTCACCCTCTCCTTGTCATGTGACCCCTGTCATGTGACCCCGACTCCCCCTAAAGCCTCAACCTCAACGCTGTTAGCTCAGGACATATCCCCCCATTTTGCTTCATTGGCTCTAGAATCTCTCTCTGTGTGTATGACACAGATTCTCCACACATGGTAGAGTTTTCTTTTTTCTCTCTTCCAACTCATCTGAGGTTAATTTGGCGGTTTAACCAGCTGGAGAAGACCCCACAGTGGTAAGGGGAAGTATCCTCTCCACTTCGATCCCTTCTGGAAGGGCATGGAGGAAAACGTGGAATGCCAGGTGGGCACATGCTCTGCTCCTGAGCCTGGAAGGTCACCTCTACGCAGGAGCTTGGTGTGAGACGACACTGACCTTGGTCTTGGGCTGCAGAAAGTGGAATTCCAGGGCCAGGGAAACAAGTCCAAGTTCTGGAGCACATGCTTTACATGCATGGACCCTGGGTTTGCTTCCCAGAACCACGTAGTCCTCTGAGAGCCACTACACTACCTCATGTGAAGTCCTCAAGGCAAAGCAAAATTTTAAAAAAGAGTGACTTTAAGAATTGATGACTTGGGGCTGGAGTGATAGTGTAGTGGGTAGGGCATTTGCCTGGCACAATCCCTGGCATTCCACATCCCATATGGTCCCACAAGCACTGCCAGGAGTAATTCCTGAGAACAGAACAAGGAGTAACCCCTGATCATTGCTGGGTGTGACACACACCCCCCTGCAAAAAAAGAGAAAGAATTGATGACTTATGAGAAATGGTAATAATTGACATTCTTTTTTCTTTCCTTTTGGCTTTTGGGGTCACACCTGGTGATGATCTCTGTAGTTACTTCTAGCTCTGCACCTCTGGAATTACTCCTGGTGGTGCTCGGGAACCATATGGGATGCCGGGGATCGTACCCAGGTCAGCCATGTACAAGGCAAACAAACGCCCTACCCCCTTGCTGTTCTATTGCTCTGGTTCCCTAAGGACATAATTTTAAAGGAAGCTCAGTTGCATCTTTGAAGTCTTGGGTGTTTGGAGCAGACAAATGGAGAGGGAATTATCAGCACAGAGGAGAAGGGAGAAGTGGGATGGTTCATTTTGTGGGGTAACAGGGCCACACCTGGCAGGGCTAAGGGGCTATGTGGGGCCGGGGATCAAACCCAGATGCTTACATGCAGAGGATGTATTCCAGCCCTTTGAACCATGTCCCTGGCTCTGGGGAGGAGGAGAGGGAAGAAAGGGAAACTGAGGCTCTGAGGAGAGGGAGGGGGAAAGAAGAAAGGAAGGAAAACTGAGAGGTTCTGCCCAGCACAGTCCTTGGAGGGAAAATGTGGGTCAGACTCCACATTCCTGACTGTCCCACAACCTATTAGCTTTTGTTTTAACTGAGCTCCCTGCAGCCTGATTTTCTCATGTGCAAAAAAGGAATGGAGAGCAGTGTAAGTGCCTTTAGTACCAATAGTAAGTAAGTACCTTGTGAGCATCACAGGAAATCATGCACATGAGGGTTTGCATGTGGCCAAAATGTTTGCCCAATGGACAGTTGGTGCTTGGGTAGTTTAACTTTGAAACCTGTTTTAGTTGTTCAGTATTTAAAGAAAGGAAGGTCTCTCTCCTTCACCTCCTCCACCCCATCTCTTCCTCTCTGCTGTGGCAAAAATCATTATTTTCATGGAAAATTGAACTACTGATTTGGTTCAAAAAAAAGGGGGGGGGAATCCTTTAAATTGCAGATACCTGGGAAAAATTTTAGATTTCTATAAGTGGATTTCATTTTAAGTGTTACTGGTGAACTCTTTTGTTTTTGTTTATGGACCACACCTGGAAATTCTCAGGGATTAATCCTTGGCTCTATGCACAAGAAATATTCCTGGTAGGGCTTAAGGGACTATATGGGATGCTGGGGATCAAACACAGATAGGTTGTATTATCTCTCAGGCCCACACTTGTTTGTTTTGCCACACCAGGCTGTGCTTGAGACTTTACCAACTCTATGCTCAGGGATCACCCCTGGTGGGCTCAGGGAACATATGTGGTACCAGGGGTCTAACCCAGGTAGGTTGCATGCCGGGCAAGTGCCCTATCTATTGTACTATCTCTCTGGCTCCTCTAAAAATTTTATTTGTTAATTGCTTTGCTTTGATGGGGAAAGTTAGAGGGAATAGAAAAAAAGCTGAAGCCTAAAAGAGAAGATCTAAGCTGAAGATCTAACTACCCTCCCTCCCTCTCTCCCTCCCTTCCTTCCTCTCTCTGTGCTTTTCTGTGTGGAGCTCTGGGTTTGGCAGTGCACAGCTCTTCTGTGCAGTGACTGAGAAATAAGAAACCAAGGGAAAGTGACTCAGCTGCTTTCACCCCACTCCCCCACCCCCCAGGTGACTGACAAGTCACACACGTGGAAGGGGCGACTTCATCTGCCCAACACTCCTATATAATTGCTGCATAATTGTTTAACTCTGTTGAGTCACTCCTGTGGGGTGAGAGGAAGGGCAGGAATATTAGTCAAGCTCCAAGAGCTCTGCTCTTGGCCGGATTGAGCGGGGGAGGGAAGCAGAGAGATGGACATTGTCTTTTAAGTCATGGGCACCAGTAGCACCTTTAAAAATACTGGTAGGGGAGGTGCAGGAGCCATAGCATAGCTGGTAGGGCGTTTGCCTTGCATGCAGCCAACCCAGGTTCGATTCCCAGCATCCTATTGGTCCCCTGAGCACCTCCAGGAGTAATTCCTAAGTGCAGAGCCAGGAGTAACCCCT
>JAOXYA010009188.1:0-14117 GCA_028565675.1 Sorex palustris | reverse complement strand
GGAGAATGAGACCCATCATTGTTACTGGTATTTGGCATATTGGGGACGCCACGGGGAGTTTGCCAGACTCTGCCGTGCGGGCAAGCTACATTTGGTAGCCTGCCAGTTTGTCCAAAGTCAGAATGAGATAATAAGATGTCATAATAGTGATAGTGATAGTGATAGTGATGTAAAAAAATATGTATTTCCCTCTATGATTGGCCTCCTACCTTGAACCCCATCAGCTGTGGTGCGGCACTCTTGGGGTACAGATAGGGCATAGTGTATGAAGGGTCGCATGGCCACATTTGCAGCCCTGCGGTCCAGGAATAGGTTCACTCACCGGGGAAGCTTGGCCCGCTCGTGTGGGGAGGGGCCATGAGCGTGGCAGGGGTTGAGCTCTGGAAGACATTTGCAGTTGTCTTGGAGCCTGGTCTGGGGGCACAGACTCCATGCTGGGGGTCACTCTCGGCTCAGGGCTCGGGGACCCTGGGGCTGGCTGGGATCTGGGTCTCCTGCTGCAAACTCGAGCCTGGCCTACAGCTTCCTGCCAGCTCCGTTTTGCGCTCAGAAGAGGCCCCGAGGGCCCCCCCCGGGCGCTGGCGCTCGCAGGGCAGGCAGGAGAGACCCCCCCTCTGAAGGGGGTTCTCATGAGAACCCCCTTCAGAGCAGTAGTGTGGCAGGAGGGTGTTGGCCTTGCACGCGGCTGACCCGGGTTCCGTCCCCGGCATTCCATAGGGTCCCCCGAGCACCACCAGGACAGATTCCTGAGTGCAGAGCCAGGAGCTGGGTGTGACCCCAAAAGAAAAATAAATAAATAAATAAAATAAAGTCCCTCCCAGTGGTTGTGAGTGGGAGGAAGAATAGCATCCCGTTAGGTTGCCAAGACAGGAGAGGGGACCCGGGACACGGCGTGGTCTCACCACAGAACCCACGGGTCTGTGCCCGAGCGTCTACCCAGGAGAACAGAGACGTGGGGACACACACGACACTGACGTTCCAGCCAGATGCGGCGTTTCCATGATTAGCCCCGAACGGCAAGAAGGATTGGAAAATAAATGTCCTGGCCAGTGTCCATTGCAAGGAACAAGAAGTGATTCGCACACATACACACGCACACGTGCACATACACAATGCACACACACATGCATGCCCACGTGCCTACACACCTGTACACACACACACAGGCATACACACATGCACGCACACACATGCACACATGCACACACACATGCACGCACACACATGCATGTACACACGCTCACACACCTGTGCACACACATGCGACACACACACACAAGCACACATGCACACCACACGCATGCATGCACACAAGTGCACACATGCACACACAGGCATACACACATGCACACACATACACACATGCACACACACATACACACATGCACACACACATGCATGCACACACACATGTACACACACTCACACCTGTGCACACACGTGTGACGCACACACATGCACACACACTTGCATGCACGCATGCACACGCATCGGGTCCCTACGTGCACAGCCAAGCGTCAGCCCTACCACTGCTGGACGTGGCCCCAACATAACAAAGAAAATTGTTGTTGAGGATCTTCCAGCTTATGTCCATCAGGGACGTCTCCTGTAATTCTTTTCTGTTTCACCGATGCCTCTGTCACTTTGGGCATCAGGGTGATTCTGACCTCAGGGAGGTCACTTGGAAGGAAGAATTCCTGTGTCTTCGGCTCTCTGGAAGAAGCGGTGGGGGGGTGACCCCTTTAAGGGCCCCGCCTTCACCTGCCGGGGCCTTCCTGTTCCTCCTGTTCCCTGCTCGACTTCTCCGTTCCTGGCTGCTTTTCTCTTCCCCCCGATTCAGTCTCGAAAGTCCGGAAGAGTCAGAAATGTCTTTATTTCTTCCAGTTTCTCCCAATTCTTGCGCAAATTTGTTTACAGTCCTCTCCTACGACCTTTTGAATTTCGGGGGGATCTGTCGTAAATTCTACCCTTTTATTTCTGATCCAGTTTATTGGCGTTTTCCGTATGTCCCTTGTGCGCGCGACGGTTTGCTGCTCTTGTTCATTCTTTGAGTAAACAAGCAGCTCTCGGTTCCGCGGGTCTTTTGTGCTGCTCTCTGTCTGTTTTGGTTTCTACAGCATCGGTTTCCAGTTGGTCTTATTGTTCCTCCCCTTCTTCTTTCTTACTTTGGGCTCCTTCTCATTATTGTTTCTGGTACCTTAAGCTGTGTAGTTCGGTCACTTACTTGGGCATTGTCGTGACCGTCCCCCCGAGGACAGCTTTTTATTTGCCCCATATGTTCTGGTAACTCACTCCCGTTCTCCAGAATTTCCATAAATCTTTGGATTTCTTTTAACTTCCCCTTGGACCCATGAGTGGCTCAGACCCCCGGTGTCTGAGTTTCCCCGGCTTACTTTCGTGGTTAGTTCTGGCCTTCAAAGCATCGTGGCTGAGCAGACCTTTGGGGTTTCTCTCCTCTCGGCCTGCGGGGACTTGCTCTGTGCCTGGGCGCGTGGTCTGTGGTGAGAGACGTTCTGTGCGTGGGGACGCGGGCGTGGACGGCCTGCCCCTTCCTGTCCCTCTTGAAGGCCACTGTTCCCACGTGGGTCTTTTCCCTGGTGCTGTATCTGGGCTGAGTGGACGAGAGAGTCTCCGGCCACTGCTGTCTCGCAGGTGGCGTCCTCCTGGGGTCAGCCTGTGGCCATCTCCTCCGTGTCCGTCACCCCACGTGTGACGTGTGTGGTCAGAGCCCTCGAGGACACAGATATTGCCCATCTCTTTGCTTGAGATCCTTTCCAAATTGGAGTCCTCTTGTCTGATATTAATCTGACCATCCTGACCAGCTTTGTTTTATTTTAGCTTTTTTTTTTTTTGGTTTGGAGGCTCCACCTAACAGTGCTCAGGGCTGACTTCTGGCTCTGTGCTCAAGGATCGCTCCTGGGTGCCACGGACCAAACCCAGGTTGGCCATGAGCACTTGTGTTTCTGGCCGGAGAGTCCCGTGTGGGTGGAGCTCAATGGCCCTCCCGTGTGGCCCCCAGCCCGGCCCCGTCAAGGCAGGAGGCTGCAGGGCCGGGAGGAGCGTGTGTGTGTCAGCCCGGCCCTCTCGGCTGGGCCACAGCAGGGCCGCTGTCCTGCGTCCCACGAGGCTCGCCGAGAAGGCAGTGTCCACCGGCTTGGGGCCTCAGGATGAGCTGCTCAGCCGTGGCCCGGGGACATCACGGCCCTTCCACCCCCTCCTCCGTCAGACCGAAATGGGACGGACTTCCAGAGTCGCGACTCCCCTGACACGGGTGTAGGCTGCCCACGGGGGTCGGGGGCTGTGGGGTCAGGTGCTGTGATGCCGGGGACCGCCAGGACAGCCCCCAGCTCGGGAGCAAGCGCGTCAAAGGTGAGGCGTTTTAGAGTAGGTGACTTGTTACACGTTGCCGTGCGTGAACTTCTCCTTAAAAGACTTTTTGTTGTTGTTGAATGACTGTGAGGTAGACCCCTACAAGGCCGTCCATGATTAGGCTTCTGTCATACAAGGATCACGCTGGACAAGAGCTGAGTGTTAAAAGTAGGCAAAGGGGGGCCGGAGCGATAGCACAGCGGGGAGGGCGTTTGCCTTGCACGAGGCCGACCCGGGTTCGATTCCCAGCATCCCATAGGGTCCCCTGAGCACCGCGAGGGGTAATTCCTGAGTGCATGAGCCAGAAGTAACCCCTGAGCATCGCGGGGTGTGATGCAAAAAGGAAAAAAAAAGAAACAACTTCTAAAAGCAACTAACAGAGAGAGAGAGAGAGAGAGAGAGAGAGAGAGAGAGAGAGAGGTGAAATGAGTTAATCCACCCCAGAGCACTGAACCCAAAGCCCAGCGAGTAGGGACCCGGGCACCTTCAGCCCTTATGGTTACTAACGCCCTCACTATTGTGAGAGAAAGAGCCCCCGAGGTGGGTCTCTGAGCCTGATGGGGCAAACAGAGGTTTGTATCCAGGACTGCAGGATGCGTAGAACCGGCTGCAGGGAGGAAGATGATCAGAGAAAAGCCACAGAGGGGGGCATCAGCTCGGATGAAGGAAATGGAAATGCCAGTGCCGGTGCCCAGACTGCCCGCAGTTGCCAGGCGGAGAGACCCAGCCCGCACCTGGGCTGCCCACCACGCCCCAACCAGCCTCCGGGCCCGCGGGTTCCGCTCCTAGCCCCGCCCCCGCAAGCACGCCAGTCCCGCCTCCAACCACGCCCCCGCCCATGCCCGCGCCAATCCCGTCTCTCTCTTGACCCACACCGCCACGCCCCCGACCGGCAGACCACGCCCCCATCCAGGACTTCTAGCTGGGGCGTTGGCAGACCAGAGAGGAGTTTACAGCAGGGCTGGAGCCTGCGAGGCTGCTCAGGGGTCCCAGCCCGTTGAGACGGAGGCGACAGTCAGGGAGAGGGCACCAGAGGTCGTTCCATATCCCTGGGATACTATCTTGTAGGAATAATAATACCTGATATTTATCAAAGCTTCCCCAAACTCTGCCCCTTCTCTTTTCTCTTTGAAAACTTAGAAGGACTCTACGGGGTTAGGACAAGCTTTAACACACTGGCCGGGGGCTGGAGTGACAGCTCAGCGGGGAGGGCGTTTGCCTAGCATGCAGTTTGATCCCGAGTTCGATTCCCAGCATCCCATAGGGTTCCCCGAGCACTGCCAGGAGTGATTCCTGAGTGCAGAGCCAGGAGGAACCCCTGTGCATCGCTGGGTGGGACCCAAAAAGCAAAAACAAGCCACACTGGCCCGAGGCTTCTAGAGTGGACGGCTGACCCTCTCTCTCCCTGAAAGAAGTCATCGGTGTCCATTCTTTGGCCCCAATTGGGCCCAAACAGAATTTTAAGAACATTTGTGGGGAGGACCTGAAGCGATACCACAGCGGGTAGGGCGTTTGCCTTGCATGCGGCCAACCCAGGTTCGATTCCCAGCATCCCGTATGGTTCCCTCAGCACTGCCCGGAGTGATTCCTGAGTGCAGAGCCTGGAGAAACCCCTGTGCATCGCCGGGTGTGACCCAAACAGCAAAAAAAAAAAAAAAAAGAAAGAAAGAACACTTTTGGGGGCTGAAGAGATACCACAGTGGGTAAGGCATTTGCTTTACACGCAGCCGACCTGGATTCGACCCCCATAACCCCACTCAGGGAACAAGCCCTGCCGAGGAGAGATTCCCTGAGCACAGAACCAGGAGTAAGCCCTGAGCACTGCAGGGTGTGATCCAAAAATCAACCAAACAAAAAAGGAAACACACTTTTTTTGTTTGGCTTTTTGAGCCACACTCGGCAATGCTCAGGGTTTACTCCTGGCTCTGTGCTCAGGGATCACTCTTGACGGGTCCGGGGTCCCATTTATGGTGTTTGGAATCAAACTTCAGTTGGCTGTGTGCAAGGCAAGTACCCTTCCTACTGTGCTATCGCTCTGGCCCCAAACCCACACTTTTATACTGATGCGGACCCTGGCCCTGGCCGGTTAGCCCAGTCAGTGGAGACGGTGGCAGTGAGGCTCTCCTCAGTCCCTGCTCCCCCTCCTCCCCAATGCCACACTAAGGACATACCCAGGGACATTTCCCACCATTTTCTGTACTTATGCCATGTGTGCCTATTGTATGTTCCTCAACTGTGCGACCTCGCCGTTCCCCCTCATGGATGTGTCTGAGTTTCCTGAGAAACAGCCAGAAAGTGTATAAGCTGTTTTATCGCCCACTCTGCTGCATGAAACCAAAGCCACACTTAATTCCCCCAAGTTGTCCAGCCTTTGCTTTTAGCCTTCCAGGCTGAAGCCGTTTTCTTGCCAACAAAGCCCCGCTTTTGAATCCAGCCGTTCTGTGCTTCTGCCGACACCTTTATAACCTGACCCAGCCATCTGAGAGCCAACAGAGGCAGGCGCGGGAACCCAGGGGCCAGAATAATAACCACCTACCCCAGGCCTGACTTTCTGCCAAGCCGCCCATCCTCCCGCTAATCTTCCCCGGACCCCCAGTCCTTGGACGCCCTCAGCATCCCCAGGCCCCGAGTCCTAGCGGCTGGGATGGGTACCAGCTCATCCCAATATACAGCTCGGGGTTACAATGCACCCTGTTGGAAGACGAACAACCAGCCATGCAAAAGAAAGCAAGCGGTGGCCCGCAGGCGTAGGTCTAGGCAGAGAGGAAGGAGAGTCGGGGTTCAAAAGAGAGGCTGCAGCCCGGGGCAGCAGCTGAGACAGGCTCCTGGCGCTCCGGGCTGGAGCCTGAACCGAGGGTGGGAGAAAGACAGGTTTCCTAAGCATCCTCCACCCGCCTGCGTGAGACTGACTCGGGCTGAGCCGCCACTGCAGGGAGCAGCTCCAAATCCCAGAACCTGAACATGCACCAGAGTCGGGAGAGCATCTTGGCAAGGTGCTTGCATGAGGGCCACTGAGACCCTGGGATAATCCAGGACTTCTCTTTGCCCTCGGTTTCTCCCTCTGGGGGCACTTGGGATGACCTTGAGGGCCACTTGCTAATCCTGGCTGAAGTCAAAGGGAGCACGCAGGTCTGTGGCCAGAGAGAAGAGGCGGGTCCGCGGGTCCGGCAGGTCCGTTTCCAGTCCAGCTGGACCCCAGTGTTCCTGCTTCCCGCCCCTTCCTCCCCGCTCCTCCTGGCTCAGCTCTGCTCCTGCAAGGGGGGTTCCCGGGCGCCCCTGTCCCGCTGGCAGCGTCTCCCACGTGCCCGGAGACTTGTGCAGTATCGCCAAGACTTGAGACTTGTCAAGTCTTGCATCACAGCCGTCCAGCTGCAGCAAGGGCGCTCATTGGCCAGCTGCGCGGCACACAAAGGCGCTCATCGGCCAGCTGTGCAGTGCATAAGGACGTTCATTGGTCAGACACGTGGCAAACAGGACGCTCATTGTCTAGACCCGGCACACGCTGAGCTCCCAGGTCCAATCTCTGTAGTTCAGGGCGGGCCTCCCATTGGCTCTAGGAAATTAGTCAAAGACAAGTAGATGGGACCCGCAGGGCAGGAAGTCTCTCCCAGCCGCTGTTTAAGAATTTTTTTTTTAATTTTATAAGGTGGTTCACAGTATTTGATTAAATGTTCAAAAACACCAATCCCACCACCAGTCCACCTTCCCACCACCATATTTCGGATGTTTCCATCCCAAACCCCAATCCCTGCCCCAAAGCAGAACCAAAATAATATATTTTGTATTGTTTGTTATGAAAAACTGCTGAGAATGCTAGGGGAAAAAAGTAGCCATAGAAGAAAGAGGGTGAGGATTGTTGTATTTCACCCATTAAACCCTTCTATAAAAGATCATTAACATGTTGTTAAAGGTTGAGCCATGTGTGTGTGTGGTGTGTGCGTGTGTGTGTGTGTGTATCTGTAAAAAAATGTATAATTCCTTCTAAGATTGGTTGCCTCCTACTTTGAGCCCTGTCAGATATGGTGCAGTAATCCTGGAGTATGGGCAGAGTATGTGGCTTGAAGTGTCATGCGGCCTCGAATGCAGCCACGCGGTCCAGGAATAGATGCACTTGTGGGTGGTGCTTGGCCGTAGTGTGTGGAGAGTGGCCATGAGCATCGCAGCGGCTGAGTTGTGGAAGTTTTCAGCTGCCGGGGCTGAGTCCCTTGGGGCGGGGAGGGGTGTCACTCGCCCCCCCTGGAGCACACTGAGTGAAACAGCCTGGCACAGGGTCCAGCGGCATGGTTATGGCAAGCATCATGTTGTTCCCTTCCAGGAGAGGACATGTGATCTGGATGGAGGCCGGTGGAGAGATTATCTGGTCCCAACCAGTTGTGGGTTATGGGCGTGACTGCTGAGTCCTCCAGACAGGGGGGAAGGGCAGGGGATCTCCGTACCCAGTTCCCTTGAGCCCAGTGTTCTCAGTCACAAAGTCCTGCATAGCTGGGTTTTTCCAGGGATTCCCTCACGGGTGGGTGAGGCTCAGCCTGAGAGTGTGGAGAGTGGCCAGGAGCGTGGCGGCGGCTGAGTTGTGGAAGTTTTCAAATGCTGGGGCAGCGCACTCCTCCTTTGACGGCTCCTGTTTCAGCCCATACCCAGTAACTGGCCTGCCGTCTTGGGGGGGCAGCGGCAGAGGCGGGTCTCAGCCTTCCAGGGTCGCTCTCCTCCTGCAGGACTCTCTGGTTGGGCTGGTTGGAACTACCAGTAGAAGCGCTTCCCACGGCGTCCAGAGAGAAGGGTGCTTCTCACTGATGTGGGTGTGCTGGCAGGCCTGCCAGGGGCACAAGAGCCACATGTGAGCCCCTGTCCACAGGGACCCACACGGGACTGTGGGCAAATGTGGAATTCATGGGAGAAGAGGAGGTGAGAGCCCAGTCCCAGGCTGCAGCACCTGCTGACACAGGGACCTGCCTCCTGCTCTTGGCATCCTGACACAGGGACCTGCTTCCTGCATCTCAGCACCTCATGCTCTTGGGGCTCATGGCCTTTGCACCAGGGGCTCCTAAGTGCGGGTCATCGAGGGCCTCCTGCGGGGTGCCTGGGTACCTTTCCAGACACAGAGTCCAGGGCTTTGCTTCCATTCTCAGCAGACTCTGAGGTTTAGGGCTGGATGCTGGCTCTAACCAGTCATTCTGATCAAAGACCCAAAGTGCAGGGCGCCAGGGCCGGAGCATTAGTACAGCAGGTTGGTCACTTGCCTTGCTCGCAGCTGACCTGGGTTTGATCCTTGGCACTCTTGAAACTACACGAAGTAATTCCTAAGTGCAGAATCAGGAGTAACCCCTGTGCGTTGCCAGCTGTGGCTCAAAAAAGAAACAAAAGAAAAGCAAAAGAAAATGAACAAAAAGCAAAGTGCAGGGGGCAGGCTGGTAGCTCTGGGCACTGTGTGGAGCCCTGGCCAGCTTTCCTGGGGGCACTGGCATTGTGCCACTTGTTCTCACTGTAAGAACTGCCTTTATTCCCAGCTCACCGTCCCACGACTCATGCTAGCTCACCTTCCAGCAGGAAACTGAGGTTAGGAACGGTGGGTGAGTGACAAGTCTATGTCAGCAGTGCTAAGTGTCCTCTCTGGGCCCGGTCCCTTAGATCCAGGTTCTAGTTGGGTGATACGCCCACAATTTTCTGTTTGTTCTCCTGTGGGGCCAAGGAGCAGCAGTTTCTGGGAACTAGCACTTGTTAATTGATTACACGCTAGTTAGTCAGTCCCGTGGCGGTCAGAATCCAAAATCAAAGCCTGATACCTGTCAAGGCTATCTCCAAGGCTATGAGAGAGAGAGAGAGAGAGAGAGAGAGAGAGAGAGAGAGAGAAGGATTGGGGCAGAGTGATAGTATAGCAGGTAGGGCACTTGCCTTTCACACTGATCAGGTTTGATTCCTTGGACCCCATATGCCCCCCTGAACCCACCAGAAGTGATCCCTGAGTGCAGAGCACAGCCAGCTGTAATCCAACTTCCCACTCAAAAGGATCATGGGGTGGGGTGGGGGGAGGAGGTGAGGAAACCAGAGAGGTTTCCAAGCTCTCCCGGTCTGGGAGATCTGACACCCCCCTACCCCCACTGAAGTCGGTGGGCACCTATGGGTGGCATTTGTGAGAGAAGAGAGACCGTCACTTTCTCCTGATCTGCCTCTGCCACCCAGGACCAGCTGGGAAGATGAGGACTGAGAAAGTCTGCAATGAGTCCCTGCAAGGCACAGGCCAGAGCCCCAACAGACCCACCAGGTGGCAGTGAAACCACCCCTGATGTCCACTTGGTCTTCTCGGCACGGGAGTTGATCTCCACCACCTGATTTCTCAGGAAGACACGGACTCAGGCTGGAGCAAGGAATTGCTCTTTGCAGGAAAGGAATCAGTCAGTCCTAGGCCTTTCCCAGGCTTTCTGGGTCCTTGTCTTTCTCACAGAAAAGAATTTCAGGAGGAGGGCTGGAGTGATAGCACAGCAGGTAGGACGTTTGCCTTGCACGCAGCCAACCCAGATTCGATTCCCAGCATCCCATATGGTCTCCCAAGCACCACTGCCTGGACTAATTCTTGAGTGCATGAGCCAGAAGTAACCCCTATGCAAAGCCAGGTATGACCCAAAAAGCAAAAAAAAAAAAAACAAACAAAAACCCAGATCAGATCAACCTCTTGTAAGGCAAATACCATACCTGCTGCACTTTTGTTCCAGACCCTTACAATTTTTTGATGCCCTCAATGTTCTTTCCTATTTTGGGCTTTTATACAAATTTTGACATCTGAGATTTATTTTTGCCCATTTTCCTGATATTGATATAGTTTGCAAGTTTTATACTTTAGGATATGGAATCACATTTTGCTAATTGTATATATATATATATATAAATATACATATTCAAATACTGGAAAAATTTGTTTCTTAATATCATTTATTTTGATATATGCTCACACATATTCATATATATACACATTTATAACGTTATAAATTCACCTTATCTTGTTGTAGTGTTGATTTTTTAGAATTTGGAAAAATAAATGTATTACACGAACAAAGGAACAAAACTTCTAATAGAAATCCAAGTACTTGAAGAAGACGAATAAAGAGGAGAAGGAGAAAAGATATAAAGACATACATTTTATGGAATCATATAGTTCAGAATTGTTGGACAGTGAATTTAAGAAGAGAAACAGATTTATACTATATTTTAAAGCAAAGTCAATGTCTAGTGGCAAAATAATATGCAGGATGCTGTGATTTTTCTTTTGAGTTATAGATAACCACTAAATATATTGAAACTTGCAAGTGTGATGGATAGTTTATAAAAATAAAAATGATGGTGTCATATACAGGGATCTGTCCCAATTGTGTGTATCCACGAGAGTGAATTCACCAGGGGAATGAATGCAAGTGCGCTTAACACTTACTCTTGAAAGGGAAATCACAGGCCTGACTTGGTCATAGGGGTTTCCAATTCTAGAATGATGAACTAATTCCAGCCAGGGGAGTAATAACTTGGCAGCTCACCGGAAGGCTGAAGAGGAGTTCTGACTATACAATCTAGGGGCCTGTATGAGGGGTGATAGGGATGAGTTTATAGTGCAGAGTGATATAAACAGGGGAGAAATTAAAGGGGACACAGCCAGAATGTATTGATACATACAGGATAAGAAAAATGAAGAATTCCATGAATCTTGTCTGAATGTACATAGTTTTAAAGGGCTTCGGATAGCCTCACATTAAGGTATGGCGTGGAACAAGACACGTGGCTATGAAAGTTCCATGGCCACCACATTAGTAAGATCCTGCATAATTATCTGTGCAATCTAAGAAGAACATTGATTAATTTTCTTCAATCTTTTCTTTTTTTCTATCTTTTCTTTTTTTTCTTTCACTTGGCTGGCTTACTGATACTTGTTATAGAAGTTTGACTAATTTCAGGTTTTTGTAAACAGGAAATAAGACTAGTACATCAATCACCATGCGTGTTCAATGTTACAGTCTTTTATTTATGACACATATAGGAAACTGTATGAAGTCTGACCCTTTTAGTGGAATAAGTCACATTAGCAGTGAAAAGCTCTACAGGAATCCAAAAACAGTGACCAAGACAGAACCCCCAAACGGCAACTACAATAATGAGATGAATTTATATCTATTGTTGTATCCCTGTTTCTTAACAAATGGGATTGGTTATGCCCCGTGAAAATGATCTGTGGGACTAACCAATTGGACCACTTGTAGGAATGTGAAACCAATTGGAGATCTTGATTATATATCCCCATCCTTCTAACTTCCTCTATTACTTGTATAGAAACAAGGGGACATAAAGGAAAGACTAGCAATTTTATTCTAAAATCTGCTCACCTGTTTTTACACGTGCAATTGCAGTATTTCCTGGTTTCTTTAAATTTGTTGTAACTCTCTGATGAACTTCTAGCCAAGATGATATGAGAAGAATCAAGTGCCACTTCAGAAGACCTGGTTGGCAAAAGCAAGTTACTTCATGCTCTTTTGATTTTCTCAATGAACAAATGTGAGCAAACATTCATGAAGTAGAACATCTTAGTAAATAATGAAGGAAATTTGGAAAGGAATCAAACTAACTTGCAGTCATGGCCCACCAACTTGGGCATTTTATGCTTTCTGGAGGGGTGTCTTTCAAGCAGTGTTCAAGACACTCCTTGTAATACTCGGCCAATGGACCATTTGTTTAATGCTCAGACCTAGAAATGCATCAGTGCTAGGCCTGGTGGTTCTGGGAGCTGCCAGAGCAATCCAATTGCTAGTTGAGAGCCTCCAGAATTACGCCTCAGTAGTACTTGAGTGTCATGCCGTGCTGAGGTTGCAACTTGGTTCCAGCATCAATCTTTGCCAGCAAGACATGCTTTCCTGGCTGAGGAACTATCTATCTAGTACCTGGCATTTTAGCATAAGAGGGGGGGAAAAGTTTTGTTTTTCCCCATTATGAGTTACTATATATTATTTTCTTCTGGCTTAGTTTTCTATTACATGATATGAGATGTAGAAAACTTAATGCAAAATAAATAAGAGAAGTAATGGTTCTCCAAGCTTGAATAATTCGACGGTGGAGGAGTGGGAGAGATAAGAAAGTAATACAAATCTATCACTTTGGGGTCAATGACTAAAGAGAGTTAAAAAATGAAATATATGTATGGTAAAGATAATCTATTCTGCTTATTTTTAAATTGGTTGCCGATTTCACTTGATCAAAAGTAAGATGCACAAACAAAATACAGCACAACATTGTTGACAAGGGTTCAGTTAATATTGATCTCAAATGGATATGGTGTCAGAACATATAAGTGGAGGTATTTGTGAGGGGGATTTTTATCTGGAAAAAAGTATAAATTTCAGCGCATATGCTGCCTGCGCCCATGTGCTGCTTATGCTCACGTGGCGAAGCACATGAGTCGCCGCATCTCCCCTCTTGAGATGTGTACTTTCATGCTTTTGTGTCTAATGCTAGGATGTGTGTAGGGGCTCTCTCTGCCCTTGGAGAAGCCTGTGTTCTCTTGAGTACATTATTCTCTCACTCTCGGCCCCTCCACACCTTAAATATCCTCCAAATAAAATCTATTTATCTAAAAAAAGTATAAATTTCTAAGATGTTTTTATATTTGAAAACAGTGTAGAAATTTTTATTAAATGAGGCCATACACTGATAAATTTAGCATGTGAACAATGAAATAAAAATGAGTATAAGATAAAAATCTTCAAAATAATTTCAAAGATATCAGATGAATTTAAATTTTCATTAAGGATGTTGAAGCAAATATGTTGAGAGCAGGTTTATGGTGTCCATTGATAAATGGGACTTCGAATGCAGCCAGCTTGAGTGCCATAGAAAGGTAAAATAAAAAAAAAACACTGTCCTCCCATTGTTCATCGATTTGCTGGAGTGGGCTCAGTAATGGCTCCATTTTGAGACTTCTTCTTACTGTGTTTGGCATATTGGCAGGCTTTGCTGTTCAGATACTCTCGGTAGCTTGCCAGGCTCTCCGAGAGTATCTTCCCCACACGACAAAGACTGGCAAGCTACCCGTGACTTATTCAATATTCCAAACACAGTATATTGTGCCAAACACAGTAACAACAAGCCTAAAAATGGAGACATTACTGGGCCCGTTCGAGCAAATCAATGAACAACGGGAGAAAGGTAAATAAATTAACAAAAAGAGAATCGCGAAGGACTTCCAAGTTCTAGTTACATGAGGCAAACAAGGCAGAAAACTATTTTCAAGATAGAAAAAGCACAATTCAAACATAGTTATTTCCTGATTTAGGATTGGTTGGTGCATAATAAATTCATAATTAATTGAACAGCAGGTAGGGTGTTTGCCTTGCACGCAACCCACCCGGGTTCGATTCCTCCTCTGATCCCTCTCGGAGGGCCCAGCAAGCTACCCAGAGTATCTTGTTGGCACGGCAGAGCCTGGAAAGATCTTCGTGGTATATTTGATATGCCAAAAACAGTAACAAGTTTCACAATGAAGACGTTACTGGTGCCTGCTCGAGCAAATCGATGAACAATGGGAGAACAGTGCTGCAGACAGTGTTACAGTGCTATTGAATCACCATCACTTAATCACTTAACTTCCCGTTAGCCGGCGATTTGCTCGAGCGGGCGCCAGTAATGTCTCCATTTGTCCCTGTTCCGTGCTAGTGTAGCCCAATGGCATCTGCTCGCTCTGGGAACATGAAGAGCCTCAAACCGATCATTCATGATCTTGA
>JAOXYA010009133.1:0-14121 GCA_028565675.1 Sorex palustris | reverse complement strand
GAGGAAAGGGCTGGTCCCACCCCCATCCCGTGAGGCCCCACATGTCTCATCACTGAGGGCCCAAACCTGACTGTCCAGTGGCCTCTGGAGGATGGCGGCCACCAAGCCGCCTAAGGGGAGCAGGTGGAGGGACAGCACCCTTTTCCCCCTGGAATGGCCTGGCAACAGTAACCCACTACGCAGTCCACACACATTTCTGCCAAAAGCTACTGGGTTCCGAAATGTTCCTGAATCTCTGGGATCATAGAAGTTAAGCAGCTTGATCAGGAGCCAGAGAGGCGATTCATGGACGGCTACTCGGGGTCTCATTGGGGTGAGGAGGAAAGGGCTGGCTTCACCCCCATCCCATGAGGCCCCACGTGTCTCATTACTGCGGGCCCAAACCTGACCATCCAATGGCCTGTGGCAGATGGCGGCCACTGAGCCGCCAAGGGGGAGCAGGTGGAGAGACAGCACCCTTTTGTCCCTGGGGTGGCCTGGCAACAGTAACCTACTGAGCAGTCCGGATGCATTTCTGCCAAAAGCCACTGGGTTTCGAGATTTGTTTCTGAGTCTCTGGGATCATGACTGTTCAGCAGCTTGATCAGGAGCCAGAGAGGCCGTTCATGGGTGATGACTTGGTATCTCATTGGGGTGGGGAGGACAGGACCAGCTCCACCCCCATCCCATGAGGCTCTGCGTGTCTCGTCACTGCGGGCTCAAACCTGACCGTCCAGTGGCCTCAGGAGGATGCTGGCCACCAGGCTGCCAGGGGGAACAGGCCAAGGCATGGAACCTATTCCCACCTGGAGTGGCCCAGTGCTGGTAACCTACTGCTGAAGGCAGTTTTTAAACAGTCCTGACACTGCGGTACAGACTTTTCATTCTGGTTTATGTCACTTACCCGAGCCCCTAATGGATGATAAAATCCATTAAACTCATGTGCTAAGACAGCCTCCAGAGAACAGTGTCCAGCCAGTTCGTAAGGAGAGCAAAGATACTGTGGCAGAACATCCTAGAAGGCAGGGTATACCTTACATGACTGACTCGGACTTCTGGTCTACCCCATAGCTTGTCTGTGTCTTCCTTGGAAGTATGTAGCAGTTGAAGGTACCACCCCTCCCCCAAACACACACACATACACACCGCCACCACCACCACCACCACCATCACCATCACCATCAACTTTCTTCTCTCTGTTTCTTAGGGTCAGATGTGCAGACTGCTGAGAGTTCTTCCACTCTTATCTGCCTTCCCCTCACTTTCTCTCCTATAGGTTTTTCCTTCTATAATCCTTGCCCTTTCAATCCCCATTTGCAAAAAGATTCTTGGAGGACCTGCATCAACACAAGCTTCCTGTTCTTAGGGCTTTTAAATGTATCCATTGATACTTTCCTAACACAACTCTCCTAATTGTACTTTGGATCCTTGGCTCTTGGCCACCTGCTTCTCTCTGCACTAGTAATAGCTCCTTTTTGTTTCTGAGGAACACAGCATCCTACCTCTTAACCATAGCAATACAGCCAGAGAGCATTAAATCTCGATGACAGTCAATTAGGGCTCTGAGACTCTAGAGGTCAACAAGGATGAATAGAAGACCCACTCTGAGAGCTAGGTGTCTGGCTTCCCAGAAGACAAAGAGATGGCTTTAACCTGAGCTTCCTAGGGGATGTATCCAGCAAATAAAAATGTTCTGGGATGTGGGGTGAGGGGGTGATAGTACAGTGAGTATGGTGTTGTTTGCCTTGCATGCCGTTGATCCAGGTTCAATCTCCTGTACCCTATATGGTCCCCGAGCCCTGTCAGTAGTGATCCCTGAGTGCAGAGCCAAAAAAAATCCCTAAGCACTGCTGGGTATGGGGTGGAGGGAACTTGTTCTTGGGGGCTGAGCTCACCTTTTAGTCTGTTGGTGAGGCAGGGCTTACACATCTTCTTGATCCACCCATCTGGTGATGAATGGATCCACCCTTAAATTTAGTAGAGCATCCACCCTTCCAGCTTTCCCCCACTAAAATTCAGTGATTTCCATGGTAAGATCTAATTTCAGGTATTCTTCCTTCTTCCAGCTTCAGGGATGTTGATACTCTGAGTGGATTACCTGTCCTTTCTTGAGATCCAAGGTAAGAAGAGCTGTTTTTAAACATGAAGCGTCCTGGGAGAGCTGTTGGTGTTCGTCCTTCCCAAACCCTTTCACCCTTAGATGAGTCTAATGCACAATCACTTTGGCATGTGTCACGCCAAGATGACTCCAGCAGGTGAGTGTTCCTGCTGAGTAGTCTTTGGGGCTAGACCAGTCACGTTCATTTCGATGTTGATGAGGAGTTTGGCTGCAAAAGAATTTTTCCATGGTGTTCTTTTCTTTTTTATTTTGGGGCCACATCTAGTGGCTTATTTCTGGCTCTGTGGTCTGGGATCACTATTGGCAGGGCTCAGGGATCCACTGGTAATGCCAGCGATCAGATGGCAGTCAGCGCATGCAAGGCAAATACCTTGACCCCTGTACTATCTTTCTGGCATTCAAATAGTTTTCTTAACCACACTGATGAATGTTAAGCCTTTGGATTGTCAAGCGTCAGTTACTTGATTTACTTTAAGCTCTTATTCTGAATGATCCCTGCCCTTTTCACTGTGCAAAGAGAGACGTATATATTTTTAAAATGTTGGGTGGAGTTGATCTGGGAAGGAATGTAGGGAGGAGAAACGTTTAAAGGGAGCCTGAATTTTTACCAGGCTACCTCACTAATTTTTACCAGGCTCGCCTCAAAGGTCTCTTATCTGTTTACTCCCACTAAGAAGATGTATAATCTAAACACCATTCTCCCCTCCCCCTCTGTCCCTACCTTTGTGCCCTGATGTCAGTGGGATGTACTTATCCCAGACTAAACCCTCTCACTGGGTATTCTCCTGATCTGGGGCCAGCTGAGTAATCCTGTACTGTGGGCCGCCAGTGCCCCCAGATGTCCCCTGGGATGAGTCATTGCCACTTATCATTAGATCTGAATATTAATGAAAACACCAGCTCTCCTAAAATTGCTCCAGAACTGGGACAATCTGTCAATACATCCATTCTCGTATGTAATGAAGAATAGGCTCCAATTCAAAACTCCACCCAGCTTCACATCAGCTATTAAATGTCTATTTAATAACTGTGGAACCCATTTATGCAGATTGCCTAATTGAATCAGAGAGTAAATGGACTGTGCCCTACTTTATTTTTTAATTTGTTTCAGGACTATGCTATTCCCGTGATGTTACTTTAAATAATCACATAATATCCCATCATTCATAATGTAATTTATATAATGTAATCGGCCTTCACTTTTCTCACACAAGTCTTTGATTTGTTTTTGTTTGGGGGCCATACCTGGAAGGGTTCAGGGCCCAGTCTTGGCTCTGTGCTTGGGATTGGCTCCCAACACTTCTTGGAAGACCATGTAGAGATCGAACATGGGCCTCCTGAATGCAAAGCCTGTGCTCAGCCCATTGGACTCTCTCCAGTCCAAGTCTTTGATTCCCCCACCCCCCTTAGTTTTTCAGCCACACCCAGCAGTGCTCAGGATATACATGCAATGCCCAGGATGGAACTGAGGTTAGCTGCATTATAGCCAAGCTCTTTAACACCTATACTATCTCTTTGGTTCTAAACCTTTGATGTTTAAAGCTTTGTTAATGCCATTATAAACATCATTCAACACAGGCTCTCCCCCGACACAGCAGGTGGTCCACCACTAAGCCACATCCACAGTGACAGACTTGTAATTCTTGTTTGTGTGTTTGTATGTTTGTTTGTTTGAGGGGGGGGTCATACCTGGCAATGCTCAGGGGTTACTTCTGGCTTTGCACTCAAGAAATACTCCTAGTGGTCCTCAGGGGACTGACTATATGGGATGCCAGAGATCGAACCCAGGTCAGCCACATGCAAGGCAGACGCCCTGCCTGCTGTCCTATTGCTCCGGCCACAGACTTGTAATTCTGACCCAACTACAGTGAAAGTCGGTTCCAATGACATGAACTAAATCCCCAGGAAAATAAGGACTAAGATATAAAAATACTTTGAGGGAACATTGTCCCCTAGTTTGAATGGAGTGGAGCAGTCTGGGCTGCGTCTTGCTTTTCCTGCCTGCATAAACTGAATGGTGACCTGGCAGAGGACAAACCATGTCCACTGGACACCCCCTGCCTTGGCCATTGTTGACACATGCCTGGATGATCCCAACATGCTCATCTTACTGCCCCCAAATCAATAAGAAACAACCCTTTCCTGACTTTTCCTCCAGTGAAATGGTGAGATGAGACTCAATGTCCTTCATCCTCAAAGAGTTTAGGATGAAGCATTGCAAGCTTAAACTTCTGGTCTCTTTGACGTACCTTTCATCGTTTTACTTCTCTGCAATTTCTGTCTTCATTCTACATAAATACAGGGCATGGTATATTTGTGTTGTCTTTCTTGAGGGGCTTCCCTAATTGCACAAACTCCCCTAATTACGTAAAATTGCCACTGGGGTCCCACACTGATGAAGTCAGCAAGTGGATCATCCTTCCCAGTTCCATGGGGACAAAAACGGGCAGCCCCAGCTCCCAGCACCCCGCTGACAGTTATGGGCACTCAACGAGCTGTTGAGAATTGGCCTCTTTAGCGATTGTGCACATTAAGCACTTGGCAAGTAGCCCTCATTACATGGTGTTTTTTATGAATGAGCTGCTGGAAAGAGAAAGAAAGATAAAGTGTCCCCAAAGATACTTATATACAGAAATATACCAATGTAATTGGTTTTTAATGCAATCACTGCCCATGAAATCCATTCTGTAGTCTTGGAGCAAGTGGTACATTTACTTCTGGTTCTGCCCTTGGTGTGCATTCCTGGCAGGCTCTTGGGACCACATAGGGTGCCAGAGATTGAACCCAGGTAAGCTTCATGCAAGGCAAACCACACTATCCACTGTACTATTGCTCCAGCCTCCCTTCAAAAAAAGTTTTAAAAAATCATTTTTTGGGGGGAGGAGGAAGTATTCACACCTGTCTGTGCTCAGGGCTTATTCTTGGCTCTGCACTCAGAGATCATTCCTGGTCATGCTCAAGGAACCATATAAGGGTTCCAGGAAACAAACCCAAGTCAGCAGCATTCAAAGCAAGTGCCACACACTGCACTATCACTCCAGACACCTTTTTCTTTCTTTCTTTCTTTCTTTCTTTCTTTCTTTCTTTCTTTCTTTCTTTCTTTCTTTATTGGTCACACCCAGCGGTGCACAAGGGTTACTCCTGGCTTTGTACTCAGAAATTACTCCTGGCGGTGCTCAGGGGACCATATGAGATGCTGGGAAATTGAACCCTGATTGGCCGCGTGCAAGGCAAACACCCTACCCACTGTACTATTGCTCTAGCCCCCCATCTTCCTTTCTTAGAGTCAATCCCTTCCCTCTTGAAAGTTTGCAGCTTCCTTACCTGCAAGAGCTCAACAAAAGGAGCTTCGGTGCAACCTCGACCATATCCGAAGCTCTCTACAGTGCTAGTGGAATAATGAGGGCAGCGAGCACTCTCGGTGCTATTGCTTACGAGTAGGGAGGAGTTTTTCACTCTGTGATCACTGACCTTTGTTTTATAGTAATGATGGGGAGGGTCAGGGCTTCTAATGAAGTTGATCAGAGGGCGGTTGGAAGAGAGGAACAGTCGTGTGTGTGTGTGTGTGTGTGTGTGTGTGTGTGTGTGTGTGTATGTATGTGTGTGTGTGTGTGTGCATTCTTTGTGAGAGCTGCCCCTCAGTGGAAACTGCAGAATCCCTGGGAGTCCTCATTAACCATGACACTCAGTGCCTGAGCAATTAACCGGGTGAGCGCCTCCGGAGCCAGCGCCTGGGAGAGGCGTGTCTTCTGCGCTCTGCCCTCCACCTGCTCCAGGGGCCTTCCTAGAAGGCGCCCCCCTGCCCATCATTATAGTCAAGAATGGCTGGAATGCGAGGAAGGCTGGAGCAAGCCCCTGTCTCGGCTTGTCTGAGTCTTAACACTGCCCCATTCTCGTGAAAGGAAGTGAAAGCGGAGGGCCGGCCAGCTGAGACACACTGGGGACAAGACGCCAGTGCCATCCGCCGCTGGATGGGAACACTGGACTATTTGTCACACAGAGCCCCATCTGTTCCACGCAGAGGAATGCGCTTAGCTTGGGGACGGAAGGAAGAATTGAGAGCAATATTCGCTAGCACTTTTCACTGGAGGGTTTGAAAAATAGCCTTTCGAAAGAAAGACACCTTTATATTCCAACTGAGTTATGGGTTTCAAAGCAGCACCAGGTTGTGGTTTATAACCTGCTTTAGTTCAGCCCTAAGACACAGCAGAATTCAAAGGATTTCCTTTGGGGATTCAGTTTTGTGAATGCATTCTCTGAATCTTTGACAATAGCTTTCTATCAAAAAACAACAAAGGAATTTGGGGGCTGGAGTGATAGTACACTCTCACAGAGTATTTGTAGGGAATATAGTAGGGTATTTGTAGGGCATATAGTAGGGAATTTGTCTTGTATGTGTCCAACCTGAGTTCAATTCCCGCAACCCCATATGATTGCTTGAGCACTGCCAGGAGTGATCCCTGAGCACAGCTTGGTGTGACTCCCCCCGCCTCCCAAAAAAATAGAAGAATTTGCTTTATCATCTTACAATGAACAGAATTCAAAGGGTAGATGGAAACAAAGTGATCATGATTTTAAAATGAAATGCCTACAATAGGGGCTAGAGAGAGAGAACAGCAGGTAAGGCGTTTGCCTTGCACACGGCAGACCTGGGTTCAATTCCCAGCATCCCATATGGTCCTGTGAGCACCACCAGGAGTAACTCCTGAGTGCAAAGCCAGGAGTAACCCCTGTGCATCACCAGGTGTGACCCAAAAAGCAAAAAAAAAATGCCTACAATGTCATCCAAGGCTCAACTTTAAGGACTGAGGGACATCTAGGACTATCTCAACAAGAGAGATTCCATAAAGGCTGGGGAACATCCTCTGCATGCGGAAGGCCCAGGTTCAATCCACTGTACCTCTTGGTCCCCTGAGCTCCACCAGGAGTGGCCAACATAAGCCCCAAAGATTAATTTGACCAAAAGACCAGGGAGAACTCAAGAGCATCTAGCATGAGTGAGGCTCCAAGTCCACTTGCTGGTATCGTATGGCCCCTTGGGACACCCCCTACCCCAGGTTGCATTGATGGTCCCTGAGCATCACCCCTGAAGGGGATGTTCTCACTGTTCTCTATGGTGGCTGTGAAGTTACAGTCCCAACATCACCATACAAGCGCCCCATTGCAGCCTTTTGTCCTCTTGGAAACAGGTATGAGGTCACATCTCACTGGTTTTGATCTGTATTTCCCTGGTGTTAAATGATGTTGAATATATTTTAGGTTCTCCCATGGTTGACACATAGTTGTTCTTCATGGTCTCTTGAGATCTTTTCTATTTGTGTGGTATTTGCTCCAAAGCCTCCTTTTGTAATTTTGCTTATTGAAGTCTTCTCATTTTTTTCCCTTAGAGAATTTGTTTTTAGATATTTTAATTTTTTGTTGAATCACAGTGAGATACACAATTACAAAGTTGCTCATGATTAGGTTTCAGTCATATAATATTCCAACAACCATCCCTTCACCACTATACATTTCCCACCCCCAATGTCCCCAGTTTCCCTCCTGTCTCTCTGTCTCTGTCTCTCTGTCTCTCTCCCCTCTCTCCCTTCCTCCCTCCCCTTTTGGGCATCATGGTTTGCAATACAAATACTGAAAAGTTATCATGCATGTCCCTTTACCTACTTTCAACACCCAGTTCTTGTCCAGAGTGCTTATTTCTACCTAACATTGTCATACTGGTCTCTTCTCTATCCTAACTGCTTTTTGCACCCCCCCACACACACACTTGTGGCAAGCTTCCAAACATTAACCAGTGCTCCTGATCATTTCTTGTGGGATTTGGCTAGACGTTGTCTATTTTCTCTTTTCTTGGCTCTTATTTTTTCCTGTCTTGTTGTCTTTCTCTGTGTAGTTATTTATTTATTTATTTATTTATTTTGCTTTTTGGGTCACACCCAGCTATGCACAAGGGTTACTCCTGGCTCTGCACTCAGGAATTTTTCCTGGTAGTGCTCAGGGGACCATAAAGGATGCTGAGAATCAAATCCATGTCGGCTGCGTGCAAGGCAAACGCCCTACCAGCTGTACTATCACTCCAGCCCCTCTGTGTAGTTTTTTATCTTTGTTTTTGAGGTGGCAAGCTTTCATTCTTCTTTTCCTCATAGATTCTCTACAGGAGTTTTTACCAGTCTTTACCATGAAGCTTACACTCCACACTTTAAGGGGCTCAGAGATATGGCTCATTGGTAGGGAGGTCTAGCTCGGTGCTCAGAAATTATTCCTGGCAATCCTGACATGTGGGATGCTGACGTTTGAACCCGGCAAGGCAAACATCCTGCCCTCTGTCCTATCACTTCAGTCCTGAGTGTCTTATTCTTACAATGAGCAGCTTTTTGTAGAAGAGAGTGACTAGCCCACACGTCACCAGGTCCAGGCCCATGCTGGCCCCCAAGAATCGTTGACACATCCTGGCATGAACAGTCAAGGCCACGGATGCTTGTGACTTCCATAGAGTGCTAATTGGGTGTGACCGACAGTAAATTGGAGTGACAGGTCCTCTTCCTTGGGTCAACGCTCTTAGACTAACTCCCCTCCAGAGCTCAACTGCCCACAGTCGCCTCCCACCTGGGGAACCCCTTTGGAGTTCAGAGACTAGAAACCCAAGCTAGATCGGTTTTCCATTCAAGTAGTTGCCTTCTTCCTCTGGCGGGTTCCCTTGGACATGCCTCTCCTTGTCTCTTCTTGCCCCTAGCACTCAGAGATCTCCAGCACCGATCTTGAAACTCAAGCAGGAATAACAAATGGGTTTCAACTTGTTCCCCCACTCCAGCTCAGAAGGACTTGGCCCCACCAGCGGTGTGGGGAGAGAGGCCCGGGGCTGCTCCCTGCATTCAGGGGCTGGTGGTCAGGCCTGCCTCAGGGTGCAGTGCTGAGGCTTGGAGAGCTCAGGCATCAGCAGGGTTACTCCTGAACGTGCTGTGCGTGTGTGTGTGTGTGTGGGGGGGCTGGCAGCTGTGCAGGCAGTATACCTGGAGCGTGGGGCATGCAAGCCAGGTGCTTTATTTACCACCTGAATCCTCTCTCCGGCCCCTGCAGTTGGCTTTCTTTCTATCCCTCCTCCCGTCCCAGATCTGCCTGGCTGTGGTGCTCTCACACTCAATTGTGGTCTACTCTGAGGTTTGCACCCTTTAGCTGTGTGGTTTTTGTCTTTGTTTTTTGTTTGTTTGTTTTGTTTTGTTTTGTTTTGTTTTGTTTTTGCTTTTTTGGGTCACATCTAGTGATGCTCAGGAGGTTACTCCTGGCTCTACACTCAGGAATTACTCCTGGCGGTGCTTAGGGGACCATATGGGATGCTGGGGATTGAACCCGGATCAGCCGCGTGCATGGCAAATGTCCCACGTGAGGTTCTACCGCTCTGGTCCCTTGTTTTTGTCTTTGAGGTGACAAGTTTCATTTCTTCACAGGTTCTCTACAGGACTTTTTATTGGGCTTTACCATGAAACTTACACTCCACACTTTACAGGGCTCAGAGGTGTGGTTCCCAGGTAGGGAGGCCTGGCTCTGTGCTCAGGAATCACTTCTGGCAGTGCTCATGGGACCATTTGGGATGTGACCAGAGGACC
Source organism: Sorex palustris (assembly GCA_028565675.1). Lineage (NCBI taxonomy): Eukaryota > Metazoa > Chordata > Mammalia > Eulipotyphla > Soricidae > Sorex > Sorex palustris. The sequence goes on along the minus strand of JAOXYA010009133.1, from coordinate 4,422 downwards.
ATGTGGTCCCAGTCCATGGGCTCACCCAGGGCTGCCCTTCCCACTGGTGCTCACCCATTTTTTGTTTTGCTCTTTTCAGGCCTAGTGTTGGCCAGGCATTCCTCTTCATGGTGCTTCCATTTGGCTCTGGGGCAACTGGAAGTCACTAGCAGTTCCCAGGACGGACAGGCAGCAGAGGACAGCTCGTGGACACCAGATCACATGCTGGCAGGGCAGGCATTGTTAGCGCCTGCATTTATGCCTGGGTCCCTCCAGTTGTTTTTCTGTAGCTGCTGGGAAGCCTATTTTGAGAAGGATCCTTGAGAATGAGCCTAAGCTTCATCACAAAAGCAAGAAATTTGATTATTAGCAAAGATCCTGACACAGGTGCAGTTTTAGGAGCAACAGACTCAGAGACACAGAGACTTGGCTGCAGGAAGTCTTAGGGGTGTATTTGTGGGACAGAGAGAGACCTGGCAATGGCGACAGAAATCTGTGCGATCTCACAGGGATCCCAGCACTTGGGCTGGCCCAGATGAAGAAAAGGGCCAGACCTTTGCCCCAATCCTTCGTCCCCGGCCCTCCCAGCATGGGCGTGGAGGCCGAGGCATTGGGTAACACAGCTCATCCCCCCAAATTACTCTGGGACAAGGATAGGCTCATGACTCCTTTATGGCCACTACTCCTGGCATCAGGGAATGGGCAGATGAGCTCTGAACAGGACTTCTGGGCAGCAGGTCTCTCTGTCCCCTGTAGCCACAGACGGGGCGGTGGCCAGGCACTAGAGAGACAGTGTCACTCTGGCCCAGGACAGAAGCTGAAGTTAGTTTGCTGCCGCCAGGGTGAGCCTGAAGCCAGAGAGGGAAGATCCAAGCAGACCACCTCGAGCCTCCTGGAGGACAAAAGCTTTTGGACTGAGTAATCTTTGTTAGGTTGGGTCCCTGGTCTTGTTGCCTCCTAGTGACAACTGTGACTGAATGGAGTCTTAAGAATGTGGTACACCTAAGTTCAGTAGAGATAAGCATCAGGAGGATTGTTCCACAGCTTGGAAGCCAGTCTCATGTGCTGGGGGAAAAGGTAGCTGGGATAGAGAAAGGACATGACGCTTGGAGTAAATGATGCTTGGAGGGCTCACTCGGGATGGGAGATGCATGCTGAAAGTAGACTATGGACTGAACATGATGGCCACTTAGTACCTGTATTGCAAACCATAACACCCAAAAGGAGAGAGAGAAAGAGGGAATATGCCTGCCATACAGGCAGGTGGGGAGCATGGGGTGGGAGTGGCAGGACGGATACTGGGAACATTGATGATGAAAAATGTACACTGGTGGAGGGATGGGTACTCAATCATTGTATGACTGAAATGTAATCATGAAAGTTTATAAGTCTGTAACTGCACATCATGGAGATTCATTTAAAAAAGAACAAAAAATTAAAAAAGAAAAAAGAATGTGGTGCTCTGAATCTGGACCCTCTCGGTCCATTCCACATGGAGAGCCGGGCCCAGCCCTTCATTGCCAGTTCATGGTACCCTTGAGGCGGTTCTTTGCTTATCTTCATCTCTCCTCTACATTTCCACTGGAACCTGTCTGTGTGGAGACGGGGGACTGGGGTGGGTGAGTGGGGTGGGGGGACCAGGGCTCCAGCCTGGCTGGAAGCAGAGTCTCTATTGATTATAGAAGTAGTCCAGGCGCTGGTGGGAGTCTGAGCCCCAGAGAAGGGGACATTCAAAGGCCTGGGGATCTGTAGCACGGTTTCTTCCCAAGCTCCATCCTCAATTTCTTAAATCTTCCCTTACAACAGTAATGCTAAGATCACTCAGCTAGGACAAGAGAGACAGCTCAAAAGGCGTAACACAGACTTGCAAACAAGGAACCTTGGTTCAATCCTCAGTACTGCATGGTACCCTGAGAATGGCCTCTGAGCATAGAGCTGGGAGTCTACCCTGAGCACTGCCAGGTGTGACCCCCCCCAATCCCCCAAAAAAAAATTTAAAAGAAGAAAGCAGAGAAGGTCAGGCTAGTGCTGGTCTATGAGGTCAGAGTTAGAATCAGAATGTTTTATAGACGCAGAGCTGGTTTGGCATCCTGGGGACGTTATCCCATGTCCCTGCCTAGACCTCGGCTCTCCCAGCCACGAAGGGGAACTCACAAGTCCTCATTCACTTGCACTTGAACTTGCAATTACTGTTTGGGTAACTTGAAGCCATCTTCTTCCAAACTTTCCTTTTGGGTAGTTTGAAGTCATTTTCCTCTGGGTGATTGCTATTATTATCAATATTATTATTTTTTAAAGACATGATTGTTCATCGAAAGATAAAAAGTAAAATTCTAAACACTTTAGGGAAGCATTTCTATTACTTTGGGATAAGCAAAATTGCTTCTTCTGGTGTGTGGGTGGGGGGTCAGTGGGAGGACTCTCTAGCTGGAGCCCCTGTCCATCTGGGGTCTGGGGACCATGTTCATGGGCTTTGAGCTTGGAGGCAGCCAAACCCTCTGAGGGAGCTCCCCCATGCCTGACGAGGTAAAGGCTTCTTTAATTTTTTATTTGATAAAGCAGTTCACAATATTTGATTACATTTAATATTTAAGCACCAATCCCACCACCATTAAATCTTCCCATCACCGTATTTTGGGTGTTTCCATCCCAAACCCAGATCCCTACCCCAAAGAAGAACTGAAATAATGTATTTTGTATTGTTTGTTATGGCAAAGCCTGGCAAGCTCCCCGTGACGTATTCGATACGCCAAAAACAGTAATATTCAATATGCCAAAAACAGTAACAAAAGTCTCACAATTTGTTGTGAGATGTTACTGGTGCCTGCTCGAGCAAATCGACGAACAACGAAAGGACAATGCAGTGCAGTGCAGTCATGAAAAACTGCTGAAAACACTACAAAAAAAGTATCTGTAGAGGAAAGAGTATGAAGATTGCTGTATTTCACCTAGGGGCCATTAAGACCTTCTATAAGAGATCAATCACTAACAGGTTGTTAAAGATTGAGCCTTGTTGCTTTTTATATATGTATCTGTAAAAAAAAATGTATATTTGGAGGTGAAGACTTCTTAAGCAAGACATAAAAGGGAGAGAAATATCCCTAGGCCCTAGGTTCAATCCCTGGCTCTATAAACCAAGACAAAGCTCAAGGAAACAAACAAACAAAAACAATAAAAGGTGGGAGATAGTACAGCATATGCCTAGCACGCACATGACCTAGGTTCAATCCCCAGCATCTCATTGGCCCCCAAGCACTTTGGGGGGAGTCTCGGTAAGCCCTGACACCCCAGCATCACCACATCCTTACATCCTTGCCCTACTGACTGAAAATTGCAGCTGAGAGCCCTGGGCTTGCTGCGTACTGGTTGGGAGGCCTTCCCCCTGCAAAACACAAACACAAGCAAACCAAAACACAACCCTGATGGCATAGAGGACAAGATTCAAATGAGACTTCATTGAAATTTAAGACCTCTGACCATCAAAAGACAACATTAAGGTAAAAAATATAAATAGACTTGCAAGAAATATTCATAATATTTCTATACATATTTGACAAGGGATTATTTTATACCCAGAACACACACACACATACACTCATATTGAATTTTTTTACACACCATTAATCATTTTATTAAATAATGAGCAGCAGATTGGAACAGCACTTCAGAAAACAGAGATAACCGGAAGGGCATGACGCATGTCAGAGGCCCCTTGAAATCAGTATTCATCAGGGAAATTCAAATTATAATCACAATGAGCTCTCACCGCTGCACATCTAAATGGAGAGAAACGATGAGGAAGATGACAATGCCGAGTGATGGACAGGATGTGGGGTGATGGGAATATGGCAGAACTTGATCCTAAAGATGGTCATTGGAGTGACAGGATGGGGGTAAGGTGCTTGCCTTACATGTGATGAATTCCCGCTCTATCCTCAGAACTCCATAGGGTTCCCAAGTGCCACCAGGAGTGATCCCTGAGTTCAGAGTCAGGAGTAAGCCCTGAGCATTGCCAAGTGTGCCCCCTCCCAAAGAGAGAGAGAGAGAGAGTGAGAGAGAGAGAGAGAGAGAGAGAGAGAGAGAGAGAGAGCGAGCAGAGGGCAAGGGAAAGAAAATAATATACAAATATTGAATGCCTTAAACGCTGGTATCGATAGCTTTGTAAATCATGGTGCAAAAAAAAGGGGGGACTGAGGGGGAAAAGAAAAATATACAAGGATTTAATGAAGTGGGATAGGCAAAACATGTATGTACTCTCTGTTCTTATTATTTTGGAGTAGATTTGTATTCTTGTTGGAATAATTGCTTTTCTTTAAGACTAACAACAAAACACTTTTTTTTTCTTTAAAGATTTTTAGATTTTTTAGGGGTATGGTGCCGCCAGCAGGTCAATCTGTACCTGTGAGGTGAGTGCATCAGCAGCCTCATGGCGCCTTCAGACTT
>JAOXYA010009126.1:0-14121 GCA_028565675.1 Sorex palustris | reverse complement strand
TGACAAATGACCTGGCACCTGAGTTGCACAGGAGGAAGAGAGCGGCTTGGAACGCCTTCAAGAGCGTCGAAGAAATAGCTAAGAGGACAAAGAACCTCCGGCTCTGGGCACATCTCTTCGATTCCACTGCTCTTCCTGCATTAACATACACCTCAGAGACCTGGGCCCTACAAGAACAGGATGAGAATGCTACTCAGGTCTCCCAAAGAGAAACCAAAAGAGCTATGCTTGGAGTATCATGCTTCACTCAAGTGAGAGAAAGAATCTGGAGTTCCAACCTCTGTTGATGATCGAGAATTAGGGACACTGTCTTGTTTGCCAAGGCGTTGAAAATCAGATGGGCTGGACACATAATGAGATTTGGAGACGACTGCTGGACTAGAGCCGTTACTGATTGGATTCCACGGGATGTCAAAAGATTGTGTGGCCGCCCACCTACGAGATGGTCAGACTTCTTCGTTAAGACCCTGAACTATCGATTTGAAGCTCTTCGTGTTCCTTCGAACGAGCAGACGCCATTGGACTACATTAACATGCGACAGGGACGAATGGAGACGTTACTGGCACCCGCTCGAGCAAACCAATGAGTAACAGGATGTCAAGCGATCAAGTGATCAAGTGAACTAAGGAAAGGAGAAATACACTCTTAGATGCAGTTCCACCCACGAGCAGGGTGAGATCTTAGTCTTAGAAGAGCTTCCCCAGAAGGAAGGGCTTTACGTTGATTGTGCTGTCTTACCTTGTGCCCTCTTGAGCAAATCGATGAACAAATGGGAGGGCAGTGCATACCATCTTACCTAGGTGTAGTTGCCTCCTGGACTCAAGGGGACAGGGTCGATGACTATGGCTGTGAGACTGGGCATGGGGAGACTAGCATGAAGGACAGCAGGCGACAGGAATGGGGGCAGGGGGGACTGGAAGGGGACGTGCAGTGAGGCTGGAACAGCGCGCAGGGAGAATGGAATGAACGGCAGGATGGGATTGTAGTAAACGGTGACTGATCACCAACCAGCCTGGCCCCTGTTTCCTCCTTCGGCCGTTAGGGTGGAAAAGTAGCTTGACCACCGAGTGCACGCAGAGAGCACCTGGTTTTCTGAGAACACACACCGACCTCACACACGAGTCAACTTAAAGTGGGTGGAAGACTTCGCGATTATTCCAGAATCCATAAAATACTTCGAGAAAACACACAGCACTCTCTAGGACATGGACCTGAGATATTTTCAATGATTTGATTCCATTGGCAAAGTGAACAAAAACAAAAATAATTTAATAAATGGGGGTATATCAAATTAAGACCTTTGCTCATGGAAAAAATAAACTCTGGCTAAAATAAATAGATACCCCACCGAATAGGTAAAAACATTTGACTCGAGACAGAAGCTATAGAGCTAATATCCAAGACATATATATAAATGCGCAAAACTCAGCAACAGCACAACACAGACAAAAAATAATAACTGCATAACAATTGGAGGCAAGATCAAGACGCTCCCCCCAGGAAGACATATGAAAAAGTGCTCATCATCACTAGTTCACAAGGCAATGCAAGTCAGAACGACGGGAGATGCTGCCTCAGCCTGTGAGACGCTCGTGTCAAGACAACGGGGCAGACTAGCACAGGGAGGAGGAAACTTCCCTGATGCTCTGCAGTGTTGGCCGGTTCAACCTCTGGAAAACAGTGAGGAGAGATTTCTTGGAAAAGCGAAAATACAACATCCATATGATGTAGCAGTTCACTCCTTGGCATCGACACGTAAAACACAAAAATATTCATTTGCCAAGGCATATGCACCCCTGCGATCCTGGCAGCACTGGGCCAGGGGTCAGGGCAAGGGACCAGCCCAGAGGTCCAGAACAGACGAGAGGGGACCGGAGCTGTGGTGTTTACTACGCAGCTGTCGGGTGGAATGAGGTCGCACAGTCCCCTGCAAGGTGGAGACTGGTGGTCAGCAAAGCCAGTCAGCACGAGGACAAACGCCAGAGGAGTCACTTGGGTGTTTGCAGAGAAGGGAAGCATGGGTCAGACAGGCTGGGGTTCGAGTGCTAGCAGTGCAGGCAGGGAGGGGCGACGAGGTGGATGAGAAGTGACCCTCGTGCCAGCCCAGGGTCTTGGGCACTCTCAGGCACTGAGGTGCGGGGACGGGGGACATCAGACCCATGGACGCTGGTTCCTGCTGGTATGCGACCCCCAGTGACAAAGATGATCAACTGACCTACTGAAAGGAAAGCAAACTAGGAAGTTAGTAAATAAATAAAAGACACCTGGAAAGGCAGTAACAAAAAGAGATAAAGCCAAACACATAAAAATATTGAGATTGCAATAAACATACATGCACGAAATGATCCATTTTAAAGACAAAGGTGTTGGGCTGGAGAGATAGCACAGCAGGGAGGGCATTTGCCTTGCACACAACTGACCCCGGTTCAATCCCCGGCGCCCCAAATGGTCCCTTGAGCACCACCAGGAGTCATTCCTGAGTGCAGAGCCAGGAGTAAACCCTGAGCATCGCCAGGTGTGACCCCCCCAAACAAAACACAAACAAACAACTTCAAAGGTGCTTAACACTGCATTTAAAAATATCCTTATGAAACTGCCTTAAATATAAGGAATGTAACCTGTCCACACGGCAGAGTCTGGCAAACTCCCCGTGGCGTACCCAATATGCCAAATACTAGTAACAATGGTGGGTCTCATTCTCCTAACCCTGAAAGAGCCTGAATATGGCACCTTTTTAAAAATCTCAGGGCTAGGACGAAGGGGACGTTACTGGGGCCTGCTCAAGGCAATCGACGAATAACAGGATGGTCGTGATCGTGATCTTATGAAACTGCCTTAAATATAAGGGCTCCAGTCCTGCTTTCCGTGGGAGGAGAAATGAACGTCGTGCAAGTCATACCGTCTCCCCAAATACTCCTGTCTGGAGGCATCTCGCACAAAATCCCATGGGGTGGGAGGCAAGACATTGATGTCAAACCCTCTCGACTGACGCAGGAATTGTGAAGCACCAAGGACGAGCCTCGTGCTGAGACGGAGACCAGTCTTCAGACTTTGCTCGGCTCTCGCTGCTCCTCAGGGGCTGTACGGCTGCAGGGCTACGCTGAAAGCAAGCGTCGCCAGGCTCAGAATCCTCTAGAATCATCACCAGGGTCGAAAGTGGAGGCGGAGACCAAGACACTGAGCAGGAGCCAGCGCATGGGGCTGGAGCGGAGGGAGGGAGGAGTGGCCCGGTGTGGGCTAGGGTGTGGCCGCTGGAGCCGTGGCTGGCGGCAGGGGCGCTCAGAACCCCACACGGCACATTCGGGACAGTACTGACAAGAAAAATACCGTCCCCAAGAAAGCGCATCAGCCACTCCAGGAGGCCAGAGGGGGAGCACCGCACAGCCGGAGGGGGAGCACCACACAGCTCAGACACACGCAGCTGCAGGGGGAGCACTACACAGATCATACACACACGGGTGCAGGGGGAGCACAGCACAGCCGGAGGGGGAGCACCACACAGATCCACGGCAAGTCTGGGGCAGCCCAGCCAGCACAGACTGCAGTGTGGCCTGTGGGTTAGGGCAGAGCTCAGCTGACGTCACAGAGTCCAGGAAACTGGCCATCCCTGGGGAGGACAGCCACAACAGAATCTGGGCCTCAGAGCACACACCACAGCTAAAATGATAAAAGTGAATGACAAATGCACAATTAGAAGATGATTTGGAATGCATTTATGACCTCCGGAGAGGGAACGGCTTATTAAAGAAGACATAAAATCATTGAGAAAAGTTTGATCTACATACTGCAACGAAATTAGTAACTCATGTTCACCCAGTGGCCCCAGAGAGTAAAGTAAACATGCAGAGGATGGGAAGGGCTGTTTGCTGCACACGTAAGGAACAGGCTGGAACCCACAGTACATGGACTGTTCCTGCAGAAAGCTGCAAGCCCGGCCAGCACAAAATGTGCATAAAATTCCAATAGAAATTGGAAGATGGAGCCTGATTGTCCTTTGAACATATGAAACCATTTACAGTCTATAATCATGGAAATGAAACCCACAATGACAGGCCGTTTCACATGTGTCAAGTTGGCGTGACTTGCAGCACGGGATGGGCTGAGGTGGAGCAGGCGGGTCACAGGGTCACTGAGGGCGGAGGGCACGGGGTCATGGAGGACAGAGGGGGCATGGGGTCACTGAGGATGGCGGGTGGGGGCACTGGGGTTGTGGTGGCCACTGTGAGCTGCAGTCCGGGTCAGGGGAGCTCCAAGAAGCGGCATCCACCCCCTGGCCCTGGGGGACCCCAGACTGGCCCCAGATTCTCCTTAGGCGGGAACCCTGCTGACTCTCCCCATATGGCTCGGGGCCCAGCACCCGGGACTGCAGGCACGTGACTCTGGACACTGAGCGTGGCAGGACTCTGCACAGTCCAGTGATGGCCCCGTGCACAATGGCTCCAGGGAGGACTGGCACTCAGCCTTGTCAGACACGTGGGGCAGCACTGCAGAGGAGGCCTGGTGCCAGCACCAGCTGGGCACACATGAGGGGCCCTCGGGGCCTCACCTCTGACTCACAGCCCTGGGCTGGTGTGCGTTCTGCTCCCTGGCATCACGAGGCCATGCAGTGCCTGCCGGACAGGGAGCACGGACAGGGAGCACTGCGCTGGACAGACACACCCTGCGGACACTCTCCCACGGCCCCGAGGGCAGAGCAGCACCCAGAGAGGAGAGAAGTGGGGAGGAGGGACCGGTGATGAGCACGAGGAGGAGAGGGAGGAGGGGAAGCAAGGGCCGCGAGAATCACTCTGCCCTCTTGAACAATGTCCCGTGCTTCAGGGGAATGATTATACATTTTAAGGGTATCATTAATGAGGTTCCAGTGGGAAAAGGCTTGAACAGGGACCTTCTCAGGTCCAGAGGTGCGTAACGACCCTTCGAACAGTCGCCCACCCTCCCCCAGTGTTTCTCATCCATAGTGCTCTCTTGAGGAACCAGGGACAAACCTCAGTAGTATAGGTAAAAAATTTCTGCAAATCCTTTTTCTTTACCCGAATTCCTCGTGTTTTTAAGGGGTCTTTAGGTCCTTTAAGAAATAAGTCATGTTCACTCAATGTCTCACTGGTAGCTTGCCAGGCTCTGCTGTGCGGGCGAGATACTCTTGGTAGCTTGCTGGGCTCTCTGAGAGGGGCGGAGGAATCAAACCCAGGTCGGCCAGGTCGGCCGTGTGCAAGGCTAACACCCTACCCACTGTGCTATCGCTCCTCAATGTCTGCCCCATGTTAATAAAGAAGGAAACAAAAGATGCAGTTACCAACGATCTCACAGTAATCAGGGTCCAGTGGAGTGATTGAGAGGCGTGCCTAACAGATGCACAGTTTTGTCTTCCGCAGGGGACACGAATTTATCTGGGATTCGCGGCTGTGACCCCCTTATTCTGTCATGGGAGTTTTCTAGCGGTGGGCGCCCTAATGGCTCTTAAAAGCCTGACCCGTGCCTGCAGGGGAGAGATCATTGTTGTTTCAGGGGAAAATAACACTCAAGCACTGTAGCACTGTAGCACTGTCCTCCCGTTGTTTATCGATTTGCTCAAGTGGGCTCAGTAATGTCTCCATTGTGAGACTTTGTTACTGTGTTTGGCATATCAAATACATCACGGGTAGCTTGCCAGGCTTTAGAGTGCGGGCGAGATACTCTCGGTAGCTTGCCGGGCTGTCCGAGAGGGGTGGAGGAATCGAACCCGACTCTGCCAGCTGGCCACGCACAAGACAAATGCCCTACTACTGTGCTATCGCTCCAGCCCAACACTCAAGCCGACAGACAAAAACACAAATCAAGTAAACAATAAGAAAAAGTATTAAAAAAGGAACTTCAAAAGAGTGCACACAAACAAAAGAAACAGACTGAAGACAGTCATAAGTTAGTATCTCGGTCAGTGCGTCAACCACCTCTCCTGATGGGCTGAGGTTGAAAAGAATCACCACTTACCTGTCCGAAGTCCCTGACTTCCTGTGAGTGTGGCCACCTTCCAGCGGTGCTCGTCAAAGGGGTTCCTTGGGCCTGGCCCGATGTTGGGCGCCACTTGCCCCAATCCACGGGACTAGTCAATGTGGATAAGCCGGAGAGGGTGCACGAGTGGGAAAAAAAGAGAGACAGAAGAATGGGAGCAAGGCAAGACTCTGATCAAGCTGCAAATTTATTTCTCCCAAGCTAGCCTTTTACAATTGATTACATGAGGAAGTGGCAAAATGGGGAATTCACAAAGCATGCAGATATTCATTCAATCATGGTGTGAGCCCTAACGGTGGGCTCATGGCAGTTATCCGGGTGTAGCTCAGAAACTTACACAATGCATTTTAACGTTTTCCAAGAAGAGGTCAGTTCTTAAGTTGCAGGTCAGGCTGTACTGACAGTTTGGCTCCCGGCAGAGGAGGAAGAGGAGGAGAACGGGGAGGGAAAGTGGGGAGGAGGGAGAGGAGCAGAGTGGGAGAGGGAGGGTAAAAGGGAGCCGGGGAGGAGAATGAGGAGGGGAGGGAGGAGGGAGGAGGAGGGTGAGGGGGTGGGAGTGACCATTCATCTGCTGTGTAGGGTGTGTCCAGTCAGAGCTCTGTGGTGGAGCTCCCAGGTGGGTGTGGACGGCTGGGAGTGGCCACACGGGGGCCCTGGCCTAGTCTGTCAGCCAGGGGAGGGGACTGTCAGCTGCCCTGTGCCCGGGGGGTGCCCTGGGCCTTCATGGCGGGGACAGTGTCTGGCTGAAGAGGGGCAGGGAAGTCCTGGCTGGCCATGGGAGCTGGGCAGCTGGGCAACATGGCACTGGACAGAGGTCAGGGTGCCGAACACAGCCTCAGGCACTACGGCCTGTGAGGATAAAGTGGAGTCTGGTTCAGAGCACTGGACAGGGAGCCGTGCGCCCGGCAGGTCCTGGCTGGGAGGGTCCCTGTTCTCCACATGTTCTGGATAATAGGCGTGAGCCGTGTGGCATTGTTACACGCAAGCGCTTCACTCGCTGTCCAGCCAGGCTCGTGTCCACGACTCCCTCCCAAACCAGCCCCGTGTCCACACTCCCCAGCCCCGTGGCCACACTCCCCAGTCTGTGTTCATGCTTCTCCGGTGGAGACCTTCCCACTCTCCTGAACAGCACCGTGGCTGGACCCCATCTTGTCTATGGCAGACAAAAGATTCCCTGTGAGCTGCAGCTCAGCACTGACCCCACTGGTGACCGCAACCTCTTTGTCCACTCCTGCCAGCCTGGGTGGCTCATCCCAGCCCTGAGGGTGAAAGACCCTTCCAGCAGCAGCGCACAGACGTGGCCAACAAGGCCACCCCACAGCCCCCGCACGGACCCTGGCCACCACCAGCACCCTGAGCAGAGCCAGGGGTCAACCTGCCCACCCTCAGGCTCTCTCCCTGTGACCCCGAGGCATGGGGTTCCCGCATGGACAGTCACCTGCCACATGCACATGTGAGAAGCTGATGTGTGAGCACACGTGCATACCTGTGAGAGCACACATGTGCACTGGTGCATATGCATGTGCACCTGCCCAGTGCCCTCTCCCCTGCCCAGTGCCCACACCCCCGTGCCCTTGCCCCCGGCCCCGTGCCTCCCGGGCGTGCGTTCCCTGACGGCCGTGGGGTAGGGGTGGGGGTCCATTGCCCGGGTGGCCCTTCCTGGCTCTGCTCTCCTGCTCCAGCACCAGCCCAGCCCCAGGGGCTCGAGTCTGCACTCTGGTGGGCACAGGCCTAGACGAGCACTGGCCAATGGGGGCTGGGCGGGAACCCGCCTCCCGCTCCTTCAGGGTTGCCTCCTCCAGTTGCCCTCCTGCCTTCTCACGCTCGCTCGACTCTTCACACCCAGGGGGCGGTTGTGGGCTTCCCCCGACTTCCAGTGGGACATGCAGGGCCTCCTCAGCCCAGAGCACCACGAGACCAGTGGCCTGGGCCAGGAAGTCAGACAGACTTCTCTTGAGCCAAAGCTCAGCTCAGCTGTCCCCACCTGTGTCCAGTTGGGTGACCCACCGCAGAGAAAGCAGAATGCGGGCTTCCTCGGAGACCTAGAGAGGCTGCATGTGCTCCCACCCTCTCCCTCCCATATAGATGCAGAGGGTGGTGTGGAATATGGTGTGGGGGGTGATGGTGGGTGGGGCCAGGGAGGACCATGCCCCCAGGCAGGAGCCAGGGAGTGCTCCACGCCCCCAGGAAGGACCCAGGGAGTGCTCCATGCCCCTGGGCTGGCCCTGCTCTCTGCATTGCCTGCAGCCTGAGCACTGTAACAGGAGTGCTGTCCAGGCCCACGTGCCCCCCCCCAGCAGCCAGTTTGATCTCCGAGCTGTCAGTTTGAGCCACTCTGCCCCCCCCCCCTCTCATCCCACCTCCTGTCGCTATGCTCTTCGCCTGCGTTTTCTCGGCTGATTGTGATTGGAAGAGGTTGTGAGTTTCTCGGAACGCCATTGTCCGGGGATGGAAACTGTTACGGGGGATTATTGCAAGACTCATGACCACAGAGCGAAGATTTCCTGAGCTTGACTTGGCAGGGACACTCCTGCCGCTTTTCTTCATTAGCGTCCGAGCAGCGTCGTGGAGTCCGTCCAGGAGACCCTCCCCCCCCCAGAGCTGGGGGTGGCAAGGGAGCAGCTGGAGGCCAGCATGTGGCCGGCGGGCCTCGGGCACTGCGGGACTCTGCCTGTCATCTGGAGAAGCCGGGTCGGCCCCCTGCTCACGGCCCAGGACTGTTGGCCGCTGAGGGTCTGTGTGTGGCTTTCAGAGCTCTGAAGGCCTGACCCTGAGAGGCAAAGGCGCTGCTGAAGGCATTGGGAAGGGTCTTGGGGTCACCCACATGCTCCCTGAGACACATCTGCTGGGCCTCCCCGCCAGGGCGTCCAGACTCGTCACTCGGTGGCCATGTGCAGGGACGCACCAAAGCTGCCACCCAGCTCCTGTGAGAGACGTGAGGGGCTTGGGAACAGAGGCCGGGCAGGACGTCGGGTCCGCGTGGAGGTGGTGGGTGCTGGAATCTGGGCCCCTCCCGGAATCACCTGTGGGCGGTCCCTTCCCACAGGGACAGGAGGGGACAGCTCCCAGAAGACCAGAGCCGCCTCTCAGCACTGCCCAACCAAGGCTGAATCACATCACAGTCAGTGCCAGGACACCAGGGAGCCTGTCTGCAGGCACATGGCCACCCCAAGGAACTCTGAGTTCCAACACGCACTGGATTTCCCACGCATCCAAAGCAGAGGGGAGACGGCGCTGGTCCCCACAGATGCCACTGGGCGCGTTTCCGCTGTCAGGCCTGGGAGTCCAGGACGGGCCTCCTGGATCTCAGCAGCGGGGGCTGGGCAGCTCCCTGGGCCTGCAGAGCTGACAGCACACTCCCAGCCCTTGCCCTGTCCGGGACTCTCCCGGACAAGGCGGGAACGCACGCTGGCCCTGGGCGGGCGGCTTGCAGAACCAGCTCAAGTGTGTGTGTGTGTGTGTGTGCGCGCCAAAGCTGCCTTTTTATTCCTTTTGCTGTGTTTGTGCAGGGGATTGAACCGAGACCTCCTATATGCAGGGCAAGCACTTTACTAATGAGAGCCATGTCCCTAGACCTTTTAACCTCTGAAAAAAACATTGCGTGTTGGGGGAGAGGTGGGGGGGGGGAACAGAGTAATAGCACAGTAGATAGGGCACTTGCACTTGTCTCACCCGGGTTCAGCACCTGGAACCCCATATGGTCCTCCATGCATTGCCAGGAGTGATCTCTGAGCATGAAGCTAGGAGTGATCCCTGAGCACGGAGCCAGGAGTCATCACTGAGCATGGAGCCAGGAGTAAGCCCTGAGCTTATGCAGTCAGTTTCCCACACAGCAAACAGCAGAAACTCAGTGATCCAAGGGCACTTGCCACAGCTGTGTGTGGCCCCAAAACAAACAGGCAAAAAATTGTATGTATGAAAGGGCCACTCGTGATGATGCACGAGGACCACCAGGACCACTCTACTCTGGGCAGTGCTGAAGGCAGTGTACTGGGGTCCCAGGGCCTCACATATACTGCTCAAGTCACACTTTGTTTTAGGGCCTGGGAACACAGTAGTGGAGCAATAACATTGTCAAGTAACACCTCCCTCCAACTGCTCCTTAAGCTCCAGAGCTTCCTTTAGGTCATCGTTCTACTGTCCACCCCCCCCCCCCAACCCCCCGGCCTACTTCCTCCCTGCCCCACCCTGGGAAGTCTCAGCCGTCTTATGCGATCAGTTTCCCACACAGCAAACAGCAGAAATTCGGTGTTCCGAGAGCTCCTTCCGTAGTATCTTTTGCCTTTGTGTCCTTGGACAGACAGTGCGCCCTCTCCCTTACCTGCAGTGCCTCAGAGCCGGCCCTCCGCTCATCAGATCTCCACTTTTATTGGCAGAATGGTCCCCACTAGGGCCGGAGAGAGAGCATGGGGGTAGGGCACTTGCTTCAAATCCTGCCAACCAGAGGCTGGAGCGATAGCACAGCGGGTAGGGTGTTTGCCTTGCACACAGCTAACCCGGGTTTGATTCTCAGCGTCCCATATGGTCCCCCAAGCATTGCCAGGAATAATTACTGAGTGCAGAGCCAGGAGTAACTGCTGAGCATCGCCGGGTGTGACCCAAAAAGCAAAAAAAAAAAAAATCCTACCAACCTGGGTCCCATCCCTGTCATCACAAATGGGCCCCCTGAGAACCCCCAGGGGTCACACCTGAGCACAGAGCCAGGAATAATCACCAAGCACTGCTAGGTGTCGCCCAACCTCCTCAATCCCTCTAGAACACTTCCTTCTCCCCTCTCCTTAGTCACAGAAGAACAAGATACTTTCTGTCTGTACATTTTGCAAGCTACAGCATGCTTCACCTCTTTGATTGCATTCCACGTTTAAACCACCTAGGAGCACCCTGGAGGGGGTGAGTGCGCCCACCACCTGCACAAACAGAGCCCTGACAGCCAAAAACCTCCAGCACCCAATCACTGCTGTGCTGAAGGTCAGGATGAACTTCATGCATGGCTGAGTCTGTTGGAAAAACTCAGGTGTGGGGGTTTGGGGACAGAAATCTCCAGGCTCTCACAGAGTCATGGATGGGTGCCTTCCCACCATCTCCCTGTTCTTCATGCCCACAAACTGCTTCTGGCGCCATATAAGCTCATTAACCATCCCATATGGTTTCAGGGTGACACACACCTCCTGCTAAGGAAACTTTTTTTTTTGGCTTTTTGGGTCACACTGGCGATGCACAGGGGTTACTCCTGGCTCTGCATTCAGGAGTTATTCCTGGCGGTGCTCAGGGGACCATAAGGGATGCTGGGAATAGAACCTGGGTTGGCTGCGTGCAAGGCAAACACCCTACCTGCTGTGTTATCTCTCCAGCCCCTAAGGAAACTTTTTGGGTTCATTTTTAGTGAATTACTCATAACAAGCAATAAAAAATAAAATATTTAGGACCTGCTATTGGTGCAGACTTGGGTGGTGGTGGGAAAATTCAAAATAATGGTGGTGGGAAGGTGTAATGGGGTGGGATTGGTGCTGGAATATTGAGTGTTGTAATAAATTATTGTGAGCAACTTTAAGAAAATAAATAAATAAAATAATAAATAAGTATATAAACCACCTGGGAAGCCAACTATTAGCCCATTGCATGCTTAGTTTGTCAAGTGGTCGTATTTTGTTTGAGATCAGATTTTTTTTGGAACCTGGGTCAGCTGAGTGCAAGACAAATGTCAGTTATACCCACTATAAAATTGTTCTAAGGCCAACCCCACCCCTTTCTACTGCATATGTCACTCCATTATATGGCATCTCAAATAACCTGTTATGGGCATTTGAGTGGTTTTTTTTTTCTTTTTGGGTGGGCTGGAGCAATCAGCACAGCGGGTAGGGCATTATCCTTGCACGTGGCCGACCCGGGTTCGATTCCTCCGCCCCTCTCAAAGAGCCCGGCAAGCTACCAAGAGTATCTTGCCCACACGGCAAAGCCTGGCAAGCTACCCGTGATGTATTTGACATGTCAAACACAGTAACATGGAGACGTTACTGGGCCCGCTCGAGCAAATCGACGAACAATGGGAGGACAGTGCTACAGTGCTCCTTGGGTCATACCCAGAGTTGCACAGGGGTTACTCCTGGCTCTGCACTCAGGAATAACTCCTGCCGGTGCCCAAGGGACCATATGGGATGCTGGGAATCGAACCCAGGTTGGCCGCATGCAAGGAAAATGCCCTACCCGCTGTGCTATCGCTTCAGCCCAATTTGAGTGTGTTTATGACTTGGATTATGATGCCTAAAGCTAGCTTAAACATCCTGGTAGTCATCTTTGAGTGGCATACTTCATTTCTCTTGGGTCACATCACTTGGAATGAAATTTTATGGATAATCGGATCAATCTAATGTAATTTTCAAAGAACCAGCCAGTTTCTCAAAGTGGTTGCACCGTGTTGCCGCTCCTTAGCAGTTAAGAGCAATCCAGTTTTTCTGCCACCTCATCACCACTTGTATCCTAGCCTCTTCTGTTTCTCTGGGGAAGTAGGGGGGACTGTCCCTTCAGCTGTGCTCAGGGCTTAGTCCTGGCTCTCTTCTCAAGGATCATTTCCGGTAACGCTCAGAGTATTACATATAGTGCCAGGGAGAGAACACAAACCCCACACATGCAAAACCTGTGCTTCAGTTCATCGAGCTATTTCTCTAGCCCCTAATTTAACTTAATTTTTTCATATATAACAACTATTAGGACATAGGTATGATAAATAGCATTCTAATTTTATTTATTTTCATTTGGGTTTGGGAGCCAAACCTAGAGGTACTCAGGGCTTATTCCTGCCTCTGCACTCAGGGATCATTCTTGGCAAAGCTCGGGGTACCATATATAGTACCAGGAACCAACCTGGGATCAGTCATGTGGAAGGCATATGTGCAAAGTGCTTTCCCCTCTGTACTATCTCTAGGGAATAGGTCTTCTACATTTAATTCTTCCAGAAGATGTGTAGCCCTATCTCATGGTGGCTTCTTATTTCCCCAATGATTAGTGGCATGCGTCTCTTTATTATCAATGCACTATTCAGGGTGTATAAGTTGGTTTATAAATTCAGCCAAACAAACGAACAAGTGAAGGTGTAGGGGTGTGTTCATCCCTCTGAATTAGTTACTTCTACAGAAAAATCTGGATATTCTTTTTTCTTTGCCTAAGCTTTTCTGGCAAGATTCAACAAATGCCTTTTTTTCTCTCAACAAATGACTTGTGGTAAGAAGATACATTTGGAAATATGCCTATTACTGATCCACTATAAAGTAATTGTTGCAACATCTAAATATTTCATGACTTCAGTCAGGGCATAAGTTATGGAAATTTAAGAGGGCCACGTGTGGAGCATAGGAGAAAACCTGGACTTTGAAGCCACAGAGAAGCAGATTTACATCCTGGCTCTGGTGCATGGACTTGTCTGTCTATGTGTCTGAAAGGGATAGCAGGGTGACATAAGGGAGTCATTCTGCATTGGTGCTTTTGCCAATTTCCATAATCTGACAACTTCAAACACCTTTATTCTACTGTTCTGGAGGTCAGAAGTCTAGCTGGGACCTCAGTGGGTTAAAAATCCAGATGATGTGATGGTCACTTGATACCTGTATAGAAAACCATAACACCCAAAAGGAGAGAGAGAATAAGAGGGATCGTGCCTGCCACATAAGCAGGGGGTCGGAAAAGGTGGGGGTGTGGAAGGGATACTGGGAACATTGGTGATGGAGAATGGCACTGGTGGAGGGATGGGTACTTGAACATTGTTTCACTAAAACGCAATCATGAAAGTTTGTAAGTCAGTAACTGTCTCTCACTGTTATTCATTAAAATAAATAAATATTAAATTAAAATAAATAAATAAATAACATAAACAAACAAAAAATAAAACTAACATCCAAGAATAGCCGAGATAAGTACCAGGAGGTCCACTCTATGGCTTGGAGGCCAGCCGCACATGCTAGGGGAGAAGGCAGCTCAGATAGAGAGGGGAACACTAAGTAAAGGGCATTGGGAGGATCCTCCCAGGATGAGAGATACATGCTGAAAATAGACTATAGACCAAACACAATTGCCACTCAATGCCTCTTTTGCAAACCACAGCACCCAAAAGGAGAGAGAGAACAAAAGGGAATGCCCTG
>JAOXYA010009107.1:0-14122 GCA_028565675.1 Sorex palustris | reverse complement strand
TCCTCCGCCCCTCTCGGAGAGCCCGGCAAGCTACCGAGAGGATTCGATATGCCAGACACAGTAACAACAAAGTCTCCGATGGAGATGTTACTGGGCCTGCTCGAGCAAATCGATGATCAACGGGAGGGCCTTTACCTTTTACCGTAAGTTTCAAAAAATCAATCTTTAATGTGAAATTGTCATATCTCATGATGGGGTTGTTCAATTCTTGTCTAAGAATTTACTGAGCTATTTGTTGCTAGTTGAGCCTTTGGTGTTACTGTTTTGTTTGTTGAGTTTAGTGGCTTCTACATGACTTTCCCATCTACGTTGATATGCTCCTACTGGGATTTCAGTATTGAGGACACAGGTGGTGTCCTGCTCCAGAGACTTCATGGTGGATCTATGGATCTGTGGTCCAGGGATCTATGTTCTGGGCCAATGAGCTAACAGGGTGGCGGCTGTGGGCAGTGGGCGTGGCTACTGGGGTTTCTGGAAGGGTGGGGGGGAGGGGAGATGCTGCCTACCCGTTGGAAAAACACCAGAGTCCTCAGCCTGAGAACTGGGTCTCTGAAGTGTTTAGCAGTTTGGTGTCTCTGCAGAGAATATTAGTGAACTGGTGGAGTTGTGCCATTGTTGTGGTGGCAGTCGTGGGGTGTAGGTGCAACTGCCAGGCTTTGGCAGGGTGAATGTTCAATCCATCCACCTCCCCAGAGCACCCCAGAGTTTTCTCAGCTAGGGGATGCTTGACCTGCATCTCCCCTGAGGTTTAGTTGGGAATCAGTAGAGTCAGCACAATGGCAGCTGTGGGCGGAGGGCCGGTTCATTTCTTTTTTTGCTTGGGTTCAATGTGGCCTCAAATAAGACACAGATTCTGGGGAGCTAGTAGAAGGCTATGGTGTCTGCCTCCCACAGGGCCAACCCCAGTTCTATCTGTGGCATCACAGATGGGCACCCCCGGCATTGCCAGGAATAATCCCTAAGCTCAGAGCTAAGAGTAATCTAGGGGACCAGAGTGATAACACAGCGGGTAGGGCATTTGCCTTGCAGGTAGTTGACCTATGTTCAATCCCCAGCATCCCATATGATCCCCCAAGCACCGCCAGGAGTAATATTCCTGAGTGCAGAGTCAGGAGTAACCCTTGAGCTTTCTGGGTGTGGCCCAGAAAGCAAAAAAAAAAAAAAAAGTAATCCGTGAGCACAACTTGGTTGCCCCCCAATAATTTTTTTAATTAAAACATAATAAAATTGAGGCTTTCTCACTAAGAAACAAAAGAAAGAGGATGTAGGGAGATAACTAGCAGTTCTGTTCTGTTCCTGTCTCCAAAACCAGTCAGCGATCAGAAGACCGAAGAGAGGGACAGAGAGGTTATACTCTGACACTCTGACACCATGAATTCTTTGCCCTGAGCACAGCCCAGTGTCTGGATCCCGAGCAGACGCACCAGGAAGGGCCCCCTGGCCTGCGGGAGTATGGATGCACACGGCCAGCAGGGCTTTTTCCACGCACGGAGTAAGGTCGCTGCCACCACTCGCTTGGACTCCAAGAGCGGTTGGCAGTTGGAGCCAGAGCAACAGGACACGGGTAAGGTGTGCACATGGCAAACCCATGTTCAGTGTCTGGCATCCCCTCTGATCTCCCAAGCATTGCCAGGAGTAACCACTAAGCATCGCTGGGTGTGACCCCCAAACCAAACCAAACCAAACCCCAAAAAAGCGGTTGAGGGGCTAGAGTGATAACACAGCAGGGAGGGCGTTTGCCTTGCAAGTGGCCTGACCTGGGTTCGATTCCCAGCATCCCATATGATCCCCCGAGCACGGCCAGGAGTAATTCCTGAGTGCCTGAACCAGGAGTAACCCCTGTGCATCGCTGGGTGTGACCCAAAAAGAAAAAATAAGTGGTTGGCATCTGCTTCCCGGAGATAAGTGAGTAGGGACTGTCAGGATGGCTCCATGAACCCAGGTCTCCAAACCCCAGAATCCGGCAGAGGCCCACACTGCCCCCTCAGGGGCCTCAGGGCCCAGACAGGCAAGCAAACAACTAGGACGGGAGGTGGGGGGAGCCTCAGACTCAGGGGGAGCCAGGGGAAGCCTCCTCCCAGAACAGCAACCAAGGTCTGGGTCCCCGCAGGGGCCAAAATAACTTGAGTCAACAAGCCAATGCGCTGGGCTGTGGCTGGCTGAAAGCGAACCAGATCTATTATTTAGCATTTGTCACCAAACACAAATAGCAATTCTCCGCTCCCCAGGGGCACCACCACAGGACTGTTTGGCATCAGGAGTCACCTTGGGACTGCCAAGGCCAAGTTCAAAGCTTTCGCTTCGTTTCAAAGCAGCCAGTAGGGCAGCTGGGAAGGCAGAGGCTCAAGGCAGGAAGCTGCAGCTGCCACCTAAGCCCTCGCAGAAGATCCCCGGGAGTTCTAGAAACATCTGAGGGACCCAGCCCACCTATAGACATAGTTGCAAGGGCCCCTGCCCACTGGACAATGGTCGGTGCAGTGGCTCTTGGGGATCAGGGCCTCCTCTTGGTGTTGGGGGGCACCCCATTCTCTCCAGGCTCCTGGCAGTGTGAGTCTCAGGAAGTCGGCCGTTTAGAGTCAGAACTAATTGGTTCCAGCTCATGGAGGTGGGAGCCGGGGGATTGGGGGGGATGAGCGGTACAGACCCTGGCAGGCAGAGAAGCAGAAGGCTCGTGGCTTGTTCCTCAGCTGGGCTCAAAGAAAGTGCCTGAAAATCAGGCTTCTGCGGCTCTGTTTTCTAGTTTGCTCTTTCTCTGCTCAAGACTTGGCCCAGAACATCATCTCCACTCCCCAAAACAGATTGGGCTGAAGTAAACATGTATGCAGAGAAACACACACACACACACACACACACACACACACACACACTCATACACACATACACACTCACACAATTCACACACTCACACACACTCTCACTCACACACACTCATACACACACATTCACACACTCACACTGACTCATTTACACACTCTGAATCACTCATACACACCTTCTTGTGTACCCGCGCGCGCGCACACACACACACACACACACACACACACACAGGCATACACATGCCCATCATTATTTACAGCGCAGGAGCTGCAGCGCGCGGGGCAGAGGTGGGGTAGGTCTGGGACCAGCATGGAGGCCATGGAGGGTCTGGGGGATCAGCCTGAAACCATTCCTCCCCTTCCCGCTGGACCTCCTGAGCAGTGGACCCTGCCTGGGCGGCCACTCCTTCCAGGCGGCCTGAGCCAAGCTGGCTTCTGCAAGTGCCCGAGGCCTGATGTGCCCACCCGTGCCCCTCCAAGGCCCCTTCTGCTCCTGGGTAGGGACTTGCCTCTATACCCAGCGTGTTCCTCCCTGTGATTTGTGCCCAGGGCACCTAGTGGCCTGCCTCTGCCCGCCCACCCATGCTGCCAGTCTGTGTGTGGGCCCAGATGCGTGGCAGGTCACTAGGGCACAGGAGAGATGGGTGAGGCCGGTCTAACCTGGCCCCCTCTTGGGCTGGGGTCCCCACAGCAGCTCACCTTCAGGGGCTCCGTCAGTGACCGCCTGGCCGGTGACTAGGAAAGGCAGCCAGGGGCAGGCTCCGCTCTCCTGAGTGGGCCTGACCTGGTGCTCCCGGAAGCTGGGTGCGGCCCAGACAGAAACTCCTGCCCAGTCCCGCCCCCTGCCAGGCCGGCCCTACCTGCTGCCCTACTGGAGCCACCCCTGGGCAGGGCCCCACCTCCCCGGCAGCAGAGACAGCAGGAGGGGCCTGGGCAGTGCTGTCATCCCAGCTGTTGAATCAAGCACCCTGCAATGGACAGGCCCAGGAGGCCGCCACCTGCTCGAGACCGCAGAGGGTGTTGGGCCCCACTTGTCCTCTCTCTGCCTGGATGTCTCTGCCTTGTGCTCTGGGAAGGTGTCCCCTGGGCTCAAAGCGACAGTTCAGGGGTGCATTCCCAGTTTCCTGTGCTCTTTGCCCACTCCATGCTCTCCCTGCTTTCTCAGGGCCACTCTGGGCTTCTGTCCTCACACTCTGCTGGGGGTCACTCTGGAGACATGCTCGCCTTTGGACTGCCCCTCTCGCATCTCTCTGGAACTTGGGGGCTCCCACCCAGGGTGGGCCTGTGGGCTCTTGTTCTGGCTCTAAACTGGCTGTGTGTCCTTACCACCACCAGTTCCACTTTTGGTCTCACTCCTGCGGGTCACCCCCACCATGCCCCCGGGCTGACCCACAGGGTGTCTCCTGCGGGGTCTGGTCATCGAGGTCCTTTTCTTGGGCGCCTTCGGGCAGGAAACGTCTCAGTGGCCTCTGATGCTCTGGGTACTTGTGAATTGGACAGTGGACGAAGTCTGAGATCTTGGCCTCAAGCAGTTGTCCCAAAGCCGACAAGCAGCAGAGCTGGGCAGATGTGGTATCCCTCGGTCAATGTCTCTGTCTTGCACCCTGTCCTCCTGGGCCCTGCAGGCCCCATGCCTATTTCCGCATATGTGCCAAGGAGGACAGGAGAGGCTCTGCCCAGCTGTCAAGAAAGCCACAGCGCAAGGAGCTGGCCAGGACCTGGAGTGGGCAGCATGAGCCTTTCCTGCAGCTGGCACTGAGGCCCCAAATCAGAAACCTTGAAGCTGCAGGTGGGGGTAGCATGCAGTTCCCCCAGACACAGACCCTTGGCCTGCCTGATGCTCAGGGGCCACCGATGCAGGGTGGCACAACCATCAGATCACCACCGTGTCCCCAGGAGGGAGAGGTACGGCTGGGGGTCCAGGGTTGCCAGTACGGGCTGGGGGGACACTGGGACCCATGGCCTTGTGGGCAGTGGGGATGGCGGGCCCTGGGGCGTCTCCTACCCCCAGCAGCATCAGCCTGACTCTAGGGGTCCATCTGACGCAGCCAGTCTGTGCCCCCATCCTGGGACTCTGGGTCAGTGGAAGGAGCCTTGAGTAGTTTCCTCCCCTCCCCTCGCTTCCCCAACATTGGGCCAACAGGGGCCCTGCGAGTTCCACTAGCCTCCTCCAGCACTGCTGGGGACCCCTGGGGAGGGGCCTCATGCTTAAGGATTGTATGTGTGTGTGTGTGTGTGTGCGGGGCCCCAGGACTTGGGTCCAGGTAGTACTGCATTTGCTGATGGGTGGCCAGATGCCACTCAGGCCATCAGGAGGTTGGGGGGCACCAGATGGGAGCTCCCAAGCCCACTCCAAAACTGCATGTGCAGTGACGTTTCTGAGCGTATTCTGAGACACATGTTTATTCTTAATAAAAAAAAAAAAACCTCCTCCCACAACTGCCACCGTGCACAGGGGGCAGCGAGCTGGTGGTGACTAATTCTCCATCTACAGGCCCTGCCCGGCCCGGCCAGCTCCCTCCGGACAGCTGCATTTCCCACGGCGGGTCCAGCCACAAGTTCCTCTGCGAGGCCAGCATCCACGGTGGTGCTAGGCGGGGTCACCACACCTGGCAGGTCTGAATGACCTCCCGCAGCGCCTGCAGCCCCTCCAGGCTTCTGTCCTTCAGGGCCAGCGACAGCAGGACCGCTCTGTTTCCGGCTTCTTGCGACACGAACGCCACCAGGTTCTTGGCGAAAACGTGGGTGAGTGGCTAGGGAGGACACGGGCCGCGGCTAAGGGCCTCTTCCTTCGGGAGGGGGATGGGAGGCTCCCCGCCAAGCTCAGCGGCCGGCCCCGAGGGCCAGTAGCCCGCGCGGGTGACCAGGGTTCCCCACCCACCATGGTCACGCCCCCACCGGGGGGCCCGTCCGCCTCCCCCCCACGCGCACCTCGTCCTGCCCCAGGAGGACCCGCGTGCTCAGCATGGGCTTGCCGACGTCGCCAGTCACCGGGCTGGGCTCCAGGGCCACGAGCGTGCCCATCTTCCCGAGCTGCGTGACCACCACCAGGATGTGGCTGCTGAAGGCCGTGCAGACCACCTGCGTGGGGACCCCGCGCACCAGCCGGCTCTGCTGCCTGGACACCACGGGCGGCCGGTCCTCCATGGCGGGACGGCAGACACGGCAACGCAGGGAGACGGGGCGAGCCGGCCGGCGCCGCGGGGCAGGGCAGGGCAGCGGGCAGCGGTCAACGCCGCGCGCGGTGCCCGAGAACGCCTGGACCCGTTCCGTCCGGTGCACCAGCCGCACGCCGCGCCGCGCCCGGAAATGACGCAACGCGAGCGCCGCTAGAGCGCAAGGAGACCCCGCCCCCTTACGCCGTGTGACCGGAAGCCCCGCCCCTCTGTGCGCCTCGCCCATCACTAGGCCCCGCCCGCGGCCGCCGGTTTCTGCCCACCACCACCACCCGCCAGGCACGCCCCTCTCGGAGGGGAGGATGTCAGGGGGGCGAGAGCGCGTGGACACGGGTCACTCCAGGGCCGAGCCCGGACCCCGCACGCGTGCGGATTACGAGGCTCCTGCGGGTCAGGGACCCGACCCCCTGTCCATGCCCCAGCCAGGCTTCTGCACCTGAGTCCCTTGGCCACTGCGCGTGGTCCCTTATAGCAACGTCCCGGGGGTCCCTCCTGCTGCACAGACCCCCCAGAAGCCTTTGGATAGAGCACACAGGGGGGCTCGTGTTCCCTCCCCCGTCCTGTGAGTCAACAGGGTCAACAGGGCCGTCCTAGTGGTCTGTGGGGTGGAGGGCAGGCGCGTGAGTGAGGGGGCAAGTATCACTCCTCTCCCCGCTGTGCCATGCCTCTGGTTCCACAGTGTCATTTTTCTTTCTTTTTAAAATTTTTGGGCCATACCCGGAGGTGCTCAGGGCTAACTCCTGGCTCTCCACTCAGAAATCACTCCTGGAGGTGCTCGGGAACCATATGGGATGCTGGGGATTGAATCTGGGTCATCCTCATGCAAGGCAAATGCCCTCCCACTCCAGTTTCCCAACGGTCGTTTTCTGACAATTCACAGAATGGCCACGGCAGGCTGTCCTCACGGTGCAGGTCTCCCCAACTCTGGGACGAGACACAGGGCTGCACTTTCTCTGGGGACCCCTCTCTGTCCTTCCTTTGCTTTCAGTCCAGGCCATGTGGACAGGCTGATCAGTAGGTCATCAGCAGTCTCAGAACCCAGTCCCACTCAGGCTGGGACCCTTCCCCTCTGAGACCACTCAGTTTTATCTCTGCCACCTCATGGTCCTCAGCAGTGCAGAGTCAACGCCCTCATCCCATGGCATGAAGCCATGTAGCAGGGGAAACCCCAACACGCGCCCACCGGGCCCAGAGCCACTCCCTGGCCCCCCGAAATAAGACAATGGGGGATTTGTGGTTTCCACCTCAGGGTCATCAACGCTGAGTGAGGCAGATCAAAAAATGTTGCTGGGGCTTCGGGAGGACAAAGACTGAAGATGACCATGATAATAACACAGTTTAAAGCTACAGCCCACGGGGAAGGTGGTGTCTCTAGGGGGAATGTCAGCTCCACACTCAAGTCGTGCCAAGTTGGTCAGGATCCGGGGCAGCTTTTGCAGAGAGCGGGCATGGGGAGTTCCGGGTGTTGTCGCGGGAGAAGTACCTCAGTCACCTGCCCAGCCAGGGTGCGTACCCTGGGAGAGACGCTCCTGTCCACAGGCTTCTGAGTCCCTGCTGGGTGCAGGCAAGCGTGGACAGAGCTGTGCAGAGCCTCCAGCCGTCCACTGCTTCCCGCAGGTGAGGCGGCTCAAGGGGCAGCGCCCCCTGCCTCCCTGAGCACAGCTGCCCCACTACCCTAGGGTTCATGTCTGCACACACATGCTCAGCGGGCTCCCGAGTTTTTCTGACCCTGTGGGGCTGTGGTGGGTGGAGCCTCCTGAACAGGGGCCCTGTGGGGGGTTGAGGGTCACACCCAGAGTGTTGTGAAGGTTCCAGGACTAAGCCCTGTGTCTCACTCTGATGGGAAGGAAGAGCAAAGATGCCCTACTAGAATGTTCTAAATAGGGCACACTGCCAGACTAAACAGGAATGAGCCGGTCCAGTATGACCGGGACGTCCCAAAGTGTGCCACAAGTCCCAGACGTGGAGGTCCTATTCCACTAAACACCCGTCAGACGCTAGGGGTACGAATGGACATGGATGCTCCCACCAGCCTTGCACAGTGGCCAAACCAGCACAACTGGTCACCAGCAGGCCTTAGAGCATCCCGGGGACTTGGAGCTGTGTGAAGGGGCCTTAGGAAGGGGCAGGAAGAAGGGTGCGGTACAGGGCCTGTGGTACCAGAGAGCGCCTCCAGGGGGCAGCAGAGGCCACTGAGTCCCGGTCTACAGGGCTCCCTCCAGCAGCACCCACTGTCCCGCCCTCCTGTCCTGCAGGGCTGCCTCCGGCCCAGGCACAGTTTCTTGGATACTCAGACATGGGCCACGTGTGCCCCACCATGCCTGTGCCTCAGTGCACGTGTGGTCTGTGCCCGTGAGGGCAGGCAAGGCAGCTGAGGGCTGCTGTGTGTGGGTCCTAGTGCAGCCTTTCTTGCACTCAGTGCCCATGCTGTGCCCCCCAACCCCCAGACAGCAACAACCCCATTGCAGTGGCCCCAGGGGTGCCTGGGAACAGGACTCGCCTCTGTTCTGGAGCTTCCCCCCCCCTCGCCCCATGGCCCTTCGAGGGCCACCCGGGAGCAGAGAGGCCAGTGGAGGAAGAGCAGCTGTGGTTGGGCTTCAACTCACCCCCGAGGAGCTGTCGGTATGTGGGCCACCCCGTGGACGTGCCACCTTGCTGCTTTGTTGGCTGCGGTGACTGGCAGAAGGGAATTTCAGTTGGACTCGGTTGGTTGGGTTTTTGTTGTTTTTTTTTTTTTTTTGCTTTTTTTTGGTGGGGAGGCATCACACCTGGTGATGCACAGAGGTTACTCCTGGTTCTGCTCTCAGGAATCACCTCTGGCGGTGCTCAGGGAACCATATGAGATGCTGGAAATCGAACCCGGGTTGGCTGCGTGCAAGGCAAATACCCTACCCACTGTGCTATTGCTCCAGCCCCTCGGTTGGTTGGTTTGTGCCCAGACTGACCCATCTGGTGGGAGTCCCGAGGGCTCCTTCGGGAGGAGCAGTCAGAGGCTGGGAAGCCCTGGACCCACGTCTGTCTTCAGGCCATTGGCGTATGTTCCCACTTGTCTGGTAAGGATCCAGTAAATTTGGGAGGTGGCTGGGTGGAACGATAGCACAGCGGTAGGGCGTTTGCGTTGTGCGCTGCTGGCCCAGCCAAGTCGGGTTCAATTCCTCCACCCCTCTTGGAGAGCCCAGCAAGCTACCGAGAGTATCTCACCCACACGACAAAGCCTGGCAAGCTACCTGTGCCGTATTCGATATGCCAAACACAGTAACAAGTCTCACAACGGAGATGTTACTGGGTCCGTGCCAGGTGGTGGCTGTGCGGGGCTTGGAGATCTATGGAGACACCCGTCCGCCTCCAATCCCAGGGCTCGTCAACACTTGAGTTCAGGCCGCTGCTGCCCACGCGTGTTCCGAGGGGGCACAGGACACGTATCCTTCCAGCCACAAATCATGCTTGGGCCCCGCTGGCCCCACTTGTCCCCACTCACTTCACTGACCCTGCCACACCCCCAGCCCCCCAATGACCCACTGTTTCCCCACCATCTCCTCTCCCCCACTTCCCCCACCCACACCCCGGTCCCTGCTGCACCTGCCCTCCACAGACATGGCCAGCTGAAAGTCACCATCAGCAGGCTTGGGGGACACCTAGGGGGTGGAGAACGATAGTCACTAGGGGGCTGCAGCAGAGTCAGGGCCAGGGGCGGAGGGCCATGGGGAGAGACCTGGCCAGGAGCTGGGGAGAGTGGCCCCACTACAGGGGCCCTTTATTGCCCACAGTCTCTGTACAGAGGAACGTGCCATGTGGTGGCTGTGCGGGGGTGGGAGGGCCTGGCCTCTCCCAGGGTGTCCGGCCTTCCTGGCCTTCTGCCAGCTCCAACGGGAGGCGGGATGGGCCCTGCCAGACGCTATTCCTCCATGCTGAGGCTGTGCCCTGGGGCTGTCCTCGGGCGTCACCTCCTCAGGGCCTCTGGGGACTGTGCCATGTCGGGGGCTTATTCCTCGAGCGGGGCCTGGGCGCCTCAGATGCGGCTGGGGGGGGTCAGTGCTAAAGCTGGTGGTGCTGGTGGACAGCGCTCAGAACGCGCCCTGTCAGCAGACACCAACCCTAGTTCAGGAAAACAGGAGCCACCACAGATGAGGGTCCTGCCTGCTGCGGGCCTGGCCCGCAGCCAGTGCCTGGAGATGGCTGGCCGTGGTCGGAGCTGCTGGTAGCCCCGCCCAGCCCCTGGGGGTCAGAAGCCTGAGCAGATGGCAGGGGAACATCGACAGCTGACTCAAGGGGCTTCTGGGGACCCCACTCCATGCCATGCCCAGGCCGTGGCCACAGCTGGTTGGGTCTTCAGGGTGAAAGGAGCCTGGGGAGGAGACAGGGACCCCCATTGCTCCTCAGAGCCCCAGACAGCAAGAGGGGACCAGCCCAGCCTTCTCTTAAGGGGCCTGGGGCTGGGCTTGCTACTTCCCAGGGCTGCTCTGATGGGGCAGGGATGGAGAACAAAGGAGGGCACGGGTGTGGGAACTGAGGTACCTAGCTCCCCATAACCACCAGCCACTTTTCCCTCTGTCCCCGCTGTTCGGGGACCTCATGTCACTCATTGACACATTCACTCATTCATTCACGCATCCACTCACTCACTCGCTCACTCATTCATTCAGTCACACACTTACTCATTCACTCACTCACTCATTCACTCATTTACTCACTCATTCACTCACTCATTCATTCAGTCATTCACTTGTTCACTTATCCACTCATTCACTCACTCCCTCATTCATTCACCCACTCATTCACCTGTTTACCCATTCACTCACTCATTCATTCACTCTGTTCCTCTTCACTCATCTGCTCACCCATTCATTCATTCACTCACTCATTCCTGACCTATCTCCTGAGGAAATGCTTTGATGCTCAGAGACCACAGTGCCCCCAAGAGTGCACGAGGGGCCCTTTACGAGACATGTTCGGAGGGGCAGTTGTCAGGCACTGGGGGGCTGGCGAAAGGGAAAGGTTCTCAAGGTGACTGGGGGACCAGCAATGTCTGAGGAGATGCTGGCACTTACTAAATGCCTGGGAGGTGTCACCTCTTAAAATGCCACTAATTCCCATGGGGATGGGGAGACCAGTGTCTGTGTGACACCTGGATCCCACCCTGCAGTCCTGAGCACCCCAGCGCTGTGTGGCCCCACAGCTATCAGCCACCCTAAGGCCACAGGCCCAGCAGGCCCCTCCCAATTCTCCACATTGGAGGTCACCCCTATCTGTCTCTCACCTTTCTTTCTTTCTTTCTTTCTTTCTCTTTTTTTTTTTTAGTTTTGGGTCATACCCGGCAACCCTCAGGGGTTACTCCTGGCTCTGCACTCAGGAATTACTCCTGATGCTGCTCAGGGGACATTATGGGATGCCAGGGATTGAACCCAGGTCGGCTGTGTGTAAGGCAAGTGCCCTCCCTGTTGTACTATCACTCTGCCCCTGTCGCTCACTTTTCTTGGACTCCCAGCTCTGCTGCTCTCTGCCTCTTGACCCAAATGAGGTTCACTGTCACACACACACACTCACCAGTGCACACACACAGTCGAATATGCACACATGAACGCATACACACATAATCACTCACATGTAGACACACACTTGAACATGCACATACAAGCATACACACACCTGAACACTCACATGCAGACACGATCGTACACACACATGCAGTCGCATGCACACTCACAGGGCACACCGGCACACATTGGCACATTTACATGTATACAATCACACTCACACATGTGGTTGCACACAGCCCCAGGGTTGAGCCCCTGCCTGTCAGGCCCCTAGGCACTCTGCAGGCAGGCTGCTGCCTTTGAATCTGTCCACTGTCCACCAGGGGTCTCCATCTGGCTTTTGGGGGACTCCTGGCCAGGCCCCAGAGACCACCCTGAGGCTGGGGAGTTCCATGGTACCCTCCCTGGTGGTCAGATGTGGGGTCTCAGGATGTGGGCACGGTAGGGGTGGTGAGGCAGGTGTGGGCAAGGCCCCCCCACACCTTGAGTCCATGTGCACCAGCTGTGGGTGCTATCTATCCCTTGTCTGGCTGGGAGGGGAGGCTGTGCCTGCACTGGCGGGCAGGGCCTGGGGACTCTCCCCCCCACCCCACTCTCTCTCCTCTCCCGGGTGGCTCGTGGCTGGGGGAGGAAGATGACGGGATTTTTTCGGGGCCAACCTACTTGGTCCAGTCTTCCCACTAGCAAGTCTGGGCTTGAAGATGAACCAGTTTCACACGTGGAAGCAAAGACTCCCATTTTAAATAAATATTCCAGAAGTGCCTCAGCCCCTGCACCTCCCCCCGCAGGTGTGAACTTTGCATCATCGAGAGCAATGTGGGACTAATCAAAAGGGCCTTTTCTCTGCTAATTACCTCGGGTTCATCAGTGTCAGCATCTAATCAACTCCAGACATTGTAATTGGTCCTCAGAGCAGAGCGCAGCTTGGGCAGGAGGGCTCTGGGGTCATAGGAAGTGGGGGCAGGGTCTATGGTTTGGAACTGGGTCATGGGTACCCTGCTGGGTGGACCTTGGACACCAGTTTGTGCGGGGGGGAGCAGGTTCTCAGGACCAAGTGGAAGGAGCTGCCTCTGCCTCTTCTCAAAATCCTCCAAATGCCCCCAGAGAGGCAGTGTTACTGGCCAGAAGAACCCTCAGACCCACAGTTGTGCTTTAGGGGTTCCCTGAGCCTGGGCCCGGGAAGCCCTGCACCACCCTGGCAGAACCACACCTGGCCCACACCCCTGCCGCATCCTCTGATGCTCCTGCCTCTTCTCATCCCCTTTCCTTGCTGGGCCCGCCCGAGTGAGACCAGACCCCCAGCCCCATCACCCCCAGAGTGTGGGATTCTCCACAGCTGGGGGTCTCCGGGCCCCGCAGGAAAGACTCACTGGGAGGAGGTAAATCCCTCAAGCCCCCTAGGGGTCTGGATTTGGGGTCCATGAACTGGTTGAGAAATGGGGTGTTCCCTTATTCCCCGCCTGTCCCCCATCTCCTCACCCACGATGGGTCACATCTGCCTTGGACAGCTGAGTGTGGCGTCTGCTGGGGGCGGGGTCAGGCGGTCATGACTCTCCAGCGAGCAGGACCCCTGAGAGGCCTGGCCTGCCCACCCATGCCTATTCTGTTCTGCTGCAGGGGATCATTCAGCTCCAAGAGAGGGATCTGTCTGTCTGACGGTCTGTCCTGACCATTCATCCCTGCCTGGGGCCGGGGCTCTGCCCTGCAGTCTTTTTGTTTGTTTGTTTTTGTTTTTGGGTCACACCCGGTGATGCAGAGGGGCTACTCCTGGCTCATGCACTCAGGAATTACTCCTGGCGGTGCTCAGGGGACCATATGGGATGCTGGGAATTGAATCCGGGTAGGCAAGCACCCTACCCACTATGCTATCGCCCCAGCCCCCTCTGGCCCTTTTCTTTAAGGATTAAACTGAAACAAGGAGAAAAGGCAAATCCATACAGAGATTTCAAAAAATGGATTATTGAACTCAACCGCCGCCATGCTCAAGGCCACTCTCCACATGCTCGAGCCGAGCCTCACCCATGAATAAACCCATCCCTGGACATCTTATACCTCACACCACTCATACTCCAAGAGTAGCGCACCAAATTTGATGGGGTTTAAAATAGGAGGCAACCATTCTTAGAGGAAAATAATATATTTTTAAAGAGGGAAATATATTTTTAAAGATGTATATGTGTGTGTATATAAATGTACATACAAACACACACACATGCACGCACAAGCACATGAAGCTCAACCTTTAACAACATACTAGTAATCTCTTACAGAAGGGCTTAATGGCCCCTGAGTGAAATACAACAGTCTTCACACACTTTCCCCTAAGGAAAGTGTTTTGGAGCATTTTCAGCGGTTTACTCATAACGAACAATACAAAATAATTTCGGTTCTGCTTTGGGGCAGGGGTTGGGGTTCAGGTTGGAAACATCCAAAATATGGTGGTGGGAAGGTGTAATGGTGGTGGGATTGGTGTTCGAATATTAAATGTAATCAAATATTATAAACTGTAGCACTGCAGTACTGTCCTCCCGTTGTTCATCGATTTGCTCAAGCAGGCACCAGTAACATCTCCATTGTGAGACTTGTTGTTACTGTT
>JAOXYA010009085.1:0-14127 GCA_028565675.1 Sorex palustris | reverse complement strand
CTTGCTATTTTTATGTGCTTGAAGAAAAATAATCTACTCTCATAATGTTTCTGCTATACCATACAGTATTAATTGCTATAGTCAGCATGCTGGATATTATAAACTCAGAGCTTAATCATCAATTTACCCAAATTTTATTTTATTAAAGCACCATGATTTATATAATTATTTATAGTTAGGGTTTAGACATAAAATGTTCCATCACGGATCCTGCCACCAGTGTTAACATCATGGTGTTTCACTAATAAATTTTTTTTAAAAATACTGAAATTGTGAGACCGAAACTTTAATAATAATCAAACTTAAAAATCTGTCTCTGTTAAGGGTCACGTTTAAAGTCTATTATGTTTTGTCTGAGTTCAGCGAAGCAATTCCTGCTGTGGTGGCATGAACGTGTTTTCCCATCATTTTAGTTTTCACTTGATGTTGACTTGAACATTAGCCATGTGTTTTGAAGCCATCTTTCAGGCAGCCCTTGCTATTGTACACAACCTGACGACTCTTTCCTGTAAGTGCTACATGTTGTCTGCTCACAGTGGTTGTTTGGGAATTTGAAGTCACATCTCTCATTTCGCAAGCTGTATGCCTTTTAAATGTCCTTTCTTCATTTTATTTTTAATCTGGAGGTGGCCCGTGTCCTCACTATTTAACCACAGATTGTTTTGAAATTGTTCTAATAAAGCTTTTTCTTTTCTGCTGATGTACCCAAAGAAACCCCTCAAGTGCTCCCTATGTTTTATTCCTCACTTTCCTCTTGTGTCTCTGCCATCCAGTTGGGCTGCAGGCTCTAGTTTTGGATTTCATTGAACTGGGAATGAGCAAAGACCCAAACACACCCCTTAGCAACCACACCTCCTGTTTAATCCCCTGTGTACCCTCTGGTCCTTTGCTTCCGTGCACACAGATTCAGCTGAGAATCCCTGCCCCCAGATGCAAGAATGCACATGTGCACATGCACACACACTCTTCATATCCTGTTAAATCTTCATTCTCAACAGCAATCTTCCAAATTCAATGAACTGACTCTGGTGGCCACAACCTGCTGTGGGCAGAGCAGGAGTGGGTGAGAACAGCCTTGGCAAAGATGTCCCAGTCTCATTCTATGGTCAGCACGTTAAAGTCGTTTTAGGAATGAATGGTTCTGTCTTCATCTGTCTGCCTTGGGTGGCTTTCAGAGGCTGAAATAGTTTTGTTGTATACTTTTGTCCAGGACATCAGTTAGTATCAGGAGATCAATCAATTACTTTACACCATACTGCTGGAAGCAAATCCTTATGGACCTGGAAAAACTGCACTCACATGGCCTTGACCCTCCCCTAGAGCCCCTTACAGCACCCTGGTCACTCAAATCTCAGCCCAGACTTCCTTGATGGGTGTGCACAATTTGGAGGAATGGTGCTTACCTCCCCCAGTGGTCTCAGATTCCCAAATCTTCACTTGCCCAGTCTGCTGGCCCTAATGGCATCCCCACACCTACCTCATCTTTTTTGTAGCATAACTTTCCCTCTAAATGGAGAACCTTTAGGTAATGGGGCAACCATAGAGTAGGGCACAGGCCTCATACATTCAATTTCCTGGAAACATGGCCCAGGCATGGCTCTTAGGAGGAACTGCATGTGTGCTGAGATGAAGCTGAGTGTGAGCCACCAGCCACAGTTGGGGGTTGCTTGTTGTTTGGCTGGAGATGGAGGCGTAGGGGAAATAACGTAAGGAATGACTTGGTTGCTATTGGCTTGGGGCAATATTTGAATGTGACTATTGGCCAAGTTAATATTAACTGATATTTGTCTGCCTCATGAGTCTAGTGGGAGTATAAATAAGACCCCAGCAGAGGCACTGAACCAACGGCAGCAGCAGCTCCTTGGAAAGGTAAGTCACCTTTCCCCTCTGGGGGAGACTAGGGGTCTTCTGAATTGCTGTATTTTTGCTTTTCTTGCAGTAGGGATTGTACCTGAAGATACTCAGTGCTCAGGGGCTTCTATGGTCCCACCTTGCACTGCTAGGGAGTGGGGGCAGGTAGTGTCTGCTGTAGCCGGGATCCACCTCAGCCTTACCTGCACATGTGCTCTACTGGGCGGGCTGGTTCCCTGGCTCATACCTCACTGCTCTTCGACCTGCTTTCTGACTGAAATAGATATGACTTATCTATTGTAGGGAAGATTCTGGCCTCCCAGTCCCTACCCCTGACCCTCTCTCATACCTTACCCCATTGCCCCTCCCTCTTTCTATCCCATGCTCTTCCCATTCCACGCCCAATCCCCTCCAATCCCTACTCCCTGCTCCCCTCCCATTTCCTGCCTAGCATGTCCCTCCCATCCACTACACTATGTTCCTTCCATCAACGCTCCTATGTCCCTCCCATCAACCATCACATACCCCTCCCATCCTCCACCCTATGCTCCTCCCATCCACCACCCCATGGTTCTTCTTATTCCTATGGGCACTTCCCCTACCCTACTTCACTGGCTCACTTCCAGTCACTGACTCCTCAACCACAATGTTCTTCCACCCTCTTTCTGCCCATTTCACCAGCTCAGATGAGGTGCACAAATGTGGCAGTATAGAAGAGGCTAGAAGAACCTTTCAGAGAAGCAGGAGGAGACTGGGGCCTGGGTGGAGGTGGTGGTCAATGTAAGGAAGCCCTGACCTCTCAGGACCAAGACCCTAGTTGGCAGGAAGCAAGGATTATGGGTCTTCTCAACTCCCCAACACCTGGTATTCCTTGGATGCCAAGAAAGGTCTTTTCTCCCTTCTGCCTAGGCACCCCATCCAACTGCCTCAGTACCACAGTTCCCTATTGATTACTCCCGAGACCTGTACACAGGTGTTTCTGATCAGATCTCCCTGTAGAGAGATAAAGTAGCTCCAATGTTTGCAATAGATCTCTCTCCCTATAGAGATATGGTCAGATCTCTTTGTTTTGTTTTGTGATCAAACCTGGTACTGCTTGGGGGCCACTCTTAACTTGGTGCTCAAGGTGGTCCTCAGAAGACCATGCGGTGCTGTATATCAAACCCCAATCTCTCATATGAGATTCACACACTTCACTGAGCTATTGTATCACCCCCATGTTTCTTCTTGGTTCTTCCCTTTTCATACCTGTCAGGACTTTTTCATAAGCCCCATATAAAAAGGGTATGAAAGGAATAGAAAATAAACCTCAGTGTAGAACTTCTCATTGAAGTCTGAGAAAATCATAGGAATAAGTACCCCTCTTGCCCCACATGCATTGGTCCTCTCCTCCATCACATCCCAGATCCCTGTCTGAAGTTGATCTTGTGATCATCAGGTTTTTTTGTATCCTCCAGCTCCCATGAAGGACCCATAGGTGTCCCGCTTGGCAGGTTATGACACCCATACTTTAATGGTTTAATTTAAAGAAGTTCAGCTTCCAGAGCATGATTCTGTCATGTTCACCCATGCATCTCTCACCCACAATAATATCTCTCTGTGTTGCAGCAATGTCTTCCAGGAAAATGGCACCACTCTCTCTGGCCTTCATCCTCCTTGGCCTCTTCCATACCATGCCCTGTGAACAGCATGCAGGGCCCAACTCCAGCAACTCCTCAATCTTGCCCATGAGTGCTGACCTGACCCATTTCCACGAGGTGTTTTCTCAGGAAATGTTGAAGATTATGTTAGAAGAGAACCCAGAAAGTAATTTTGTCTTCTCCCCCATAAGCATCTCCACCGCTCTGATCTTGATTGCCAGGGGGACCAGGTCCAACACATTCTTCAACCTGTTGGATGCCCTCGGCTATGATCTCAAAGTTGCAGACCCTGACAATGTAGAGAAGTTCCTCCTGGGTGTCCTCCAGAAGTTGAATGGGATGCAGAAAAATAAATTTCTGAAACACAGAAACTTCCTCTTTATCAACAGCCACAGGACAATCGAGCCAGCATTTATGAAGGACATGTATACCTACAATGCAAAGGTCCACAAAATTGACTTCCAAGACACAGGGAAGGCCACAGTGGACATGAAGGAGGTTGTGCCTGAAAAAATCAAGGAGAGATTCCAAGACATAATCACCCCTGTGGACCCTAAAACATTCATGTTGCTTGTAAATTACATTTTCTTCAGACACAAAAATTTTTGCAATAGTTCCCATTTTGGATCTTCTTCATCTCCGCATTTCCTCAAAGAGTTTCAGAAAGAAGGTATGCGTTTGTAATTACCTATAGATCAATGTAGCCTAGATTTTGCCATTTTCTTTAGATATGTTCTGAGGTGTAGCTTGTTTTCCTCCTTCCAAGTTTTCCAAATCATGTCTTTTTTTAAAAAAAAATTTAAGATAATCTTTTAACTTAAGTAAAATGGAGTGACTCACAGGTTGAAAAAATAAGGAAAAGTAAATCCTTTGGCAGAGGCATGCACTTCAGCAAATCTGTTCATTTTCTACTCTTAAATCAGTGCTTGCTTCTTCAGAATGCTGGCATGTTGCTGATACTAGAGGGACATTAGGTTTGGGATGAATAAAGGGAGGGCATCCGATCATGGCGTACCCAGTTTTCTGCCAGGATGTAAAGGTTGGCTGTTCTTTGCAAGATAAGTAGGAAAAGTATCCAGAAAGCAATGCTCCCGACAATTTCTGAGGCTACAGGAGGTCTCTCATCGCTCTTTGGAACCACAGTTCCAAAACAGACATTACTGCACGGCTTCTCTGATGCTCCAGGGGAATTTGCCTTGGGCTTTGTTCACATCACTCCTTAGGGGGCTGTGAGAAAAGTCAGGGAACAGAAAAGTCTTGAGTTTGAGAAGCAATACCCGAGAACACTTACAGAAATTCTTACAGAAATCTATACCACACAGCTCTTACACTGGGAGATAGAGACCATTTGGACTGCTATGTATTGCGAAACTATTTTTCTAGAGTACACTTTGTTTGGTCACTTAGATTTAATAAAAAATTTTGTAAGTCATGTTGCAAGAAGAAATTAGCAACATTAATTTTTGTGCTTCTTAAAACTTCCTTTGGGCAGATTCTACAACTTTAAAAGGTAGATATAAAGGAATATTTATTTAAAGTTTTGGTAGACATTGTCTAATTTTTTACTTTCTGAAAATGAACTAATATATACATTACCAGTAGGTTAGCTGAAGTTTCACTCACTTAAAAAATTTGTTTTTGTGTTGGGACCATACCTGGAGATGTTCAGGGATTATCCCTGGCTCTGTTCTCAGGAACCTCTCCTGAAGGTGCTCAGAGGACCACATGTGAAATCGGGGATCAAATCTCAATTGGATGCTTGCAAGGCAAGCGCCCTTGCCCATCCACTATCTACCTAGCTCCACTTTTATTTTAATCTTCTAATACTTCTGAGAGTAAACCAGGTATATAATTTTCCTTCCTTCCTTTTATAAGTTAAATACTCTCCAGTGGATTTCCTGGCCATTGGATTTCTTTAAACTCTCAAAACTAGAAACTTCAGGAGGATTTTTCAAACAAATATTATAATGATCTTTTTTTCCCCACACCCAAATTTCCAACCTGCATCATACCAAAATATTTTCCTGGCCTTGTAACTCTAGAGGCAAATATTTTGGTAAATATCTTGAGAAATAGAGATTTAAAAGAAGTAGATGTGAATATTTTTGAAAAATCGAAGCTTTTCTTGGCTTTCTTTTCATGGATCTTGCATTTTTAGATAGGCAAGACTGTCAGGGTCTTATTGTATAGTATTTACTTTCTTCTGGTGTTGAGAACCTCCAGGTTAACAAGACAAAGGCATGAGAAGAATGTTTTCCCAGATCCTATTGCACTTTCTCCTTACTGATTCCCCCAGGCAGTTGTAATGGAAATTTCCACGCTGACATCACACAGAAAGAGACCTTCTTTGTGAACAAGTTCAAGAGCGTGCATGTGGAGATGATGATGAAGACAGATCGAATGATTTACAGCAGATGGGATGAGCTGTTGGCCACAACGGTTGAGTTGCCTTATAATGAGCATCTGTCTCTAGTTCTCGTGCTCCCAGACGAAGGGGAATTCTTTGCTACTCAAAATAGGATGGATTTTAAGCGAGATAGACTTTCCCACCACAGAGACACAAGGTATGGTATCTAGAGGGACAGTCACTGAAGTTTTGCTCAGATATCACTTCTGGACTGGTGCTCCTTTCTTCAGAGAGGGAAAAGACAGTAAACTCCTTCTACGTCTCCTCGAGCCCGATGACCTCACACCTCAGTCTCCCTCACCATGTTTAGGGTCTTGCCCAAATAAACTTTCCTCTTGTAAAGGGTGGGTCAGTTGGACTCAGGGATGGATTCCCAGTTCTCATCCTTATCTTCCTTTGGGTAACAAGACCAAAAAGAGAGAATTATGTGAGTATATAATGCATTGTGAGCCAATGGTTTGTTTAGAAATTCAAAAATTGCAGCTCATACTTCACCACCTTTCCTTCCTTCCCAACCAAGTTCTAATATCAGTTCCTGCCCTTTGTCTTTCTCTTGGAGAAAGAACGTTAGTCCTGAGCAAGTTGTCCTTGGCCCAAGGAGAAGGGCCTGTCTCACAGCTTCCTTGTGATTTTCACTCTTCACAGACTGGTGAGCTTAATGATTCCTAAGTTCAAGGTCTCCTACAAGATCAATCTTAGAAGTCTACTCCCCAAGATGGGCATCAAAGATATGTTTTCTACAACAGCAAACTTCTCCTACATCACAAAAGATGTTTTCCCAGTGTATTTTGAGGTGAGTGTTTAACCTACAGAAGTCTTGATTGAAAGTCACTATAAAAAAAACAGCACTTATAACTCCCATATGCCCTAATCCATTGACTTTTGGGGCTTCTTTAGTCATGAATTCCTTTTAATGTAATTGAATCAGATTCTTTTGAAGATGCTTGAAACATGGGTTTGTTGTTATTGTTTTGGGGTTATATCGAGCCTGCTCGAGGTTTACTCCTAGCTCTGTGCTCAGGGATCATTCCTGGTGCCTTCAGGGGACCATATGGGATGCTGGAGATCAAATCAGGCCCACTTGCAAGGCAAGCACCCTACCCACTATAGTATTGCCCCATTGGGAAGATGTCTATGAGAAAGCCAAAATCTTCCTCTCAGAAATTCCTTAAATTTGACAGAGTAAGGCAAAGAACATGACAACAAAGACACTTCTTATCAACCTGGCTTAGGTTCTGGAAAGAAAATAAAGCAGAGAAACATGAACAGTGATCAGGGTAGTATGGGATGTCTCAGGCCAGGCAAGGCCTTGGGGTGGGCTGACCTTATTCAGACTCTGTGTGAAGAGAAAGAAAGGGCTGGGGAGCACGTTTCTGGGGATACACACTCCAAGAGAGCATCTCTGGGGAATGAATGGTCAGGCCAAGGGGAGCCATAAGTGTATCATGAGGTGGGAAAGAACATGGGGTTTTGGAGGAAGCCTGAGAAAGTGCGAGAAGAAGGTGTCTGTGTGAGAGAAGGTTGGGGGAGAGAGGAAGGGCAGAGGAAGAGGGACTGGGTGCACAGATCTCACTCAGAGTTCCAGCTGCCCTGGGGTACGGATGAAGTTTCCTCTCCAGAGGGTATATGGGTTTGCCTGCTGATTAATCCTCTCCCAGCTCCTGGGGCTGTTCTGAAACCCTGAGCCCAGGGCCTGCATAGCCATCGTTTACCACCTTCCTCACCCGCACTTCTGAGTTTCTCCCCCAACTCAGCCATTGAACTGGGGAGAAGGGACTCACAGGGGGAAAGAGCTGGCTCAGGGGCAGGGGTGGAGTTCCCAAGGTAGGAACCTCTGCTGGGATGGAGGGCTTCCAGCCAGACACCACCCTGGGGGGTGTAAACTCTCCTTCCTTTAGGCTGAACAGAGGCCTCAGGCCAGGGCATGCGCATTGAGTGTGGGAGCTACCCCATCCCCACATGTCCTCTTGCTTCCTAGAATTTGCTTCCTGCTGATCCAAGGGACGGACATACAGACTCAGACAGGAACAGCGCATTTAGAGGGAAAGTGGTCTGTGGAGAAGACTGAGCACCCCCTCTCCCTTATCATTTTTTCGCTACATCCATCTGATAAAGTGTCTCAAAGGGCCTCCTCAGTAATTGTAAAGCCTTCTACCCCTGAGCTGGCAGACCCTGCATTTCTGTGTGTGCTATGAACCTTTACTTTCTTGTCAATGCCCAAACTCCTGCAGTTGCCAGCCGGTCAAGCCCTGGGAGTCTGATCCAACCACAAGTCACACCTTCCTAGAGAGTGGCCTTTAGTGGCAGCCACTGTGGGGACACTGTAGGGACTTTATTCTCCTTCTTCTTTGGAGGGTCTGGGACTAAGCTGCACCCAGCAGTGCTCAGGGCTTACTCCTGGCTCTTCATTCAGGGATCACTTCTGGTGGGACTCAGGCACCATATAGAATGTTGGGGATTAAATCCAGGTGGGCCACGTGTAAGGCAAGTTCCCCACCCTCTGCACCATTGCTGTGACCCTAGAGGATTTTGTGAATTGGGAACCAACATCCCCTTCACCTACCCTCAGCCATGGAAGGGGCTGCTTCTCCAACCTTGGCCACGTGGGGTCAGCTGAGCCTAACACAAAGTGCTTGACCAAATCTGAGATATTCTTGCTTCCATCCCAGGGCACACATGCAGCTTCAATAGAAATGAACCAAAATAACACGAAGACTCACAGGGACTTGGCC
This sequence comes from Sorex palustris, assembly GCA_028565675.1. Lineage (NCBI taxonomy): Eukaryota > Metazoa > Chordata > Mammalia > Eulipotyphla > Soricidae > Sorex > Sorex palustris. Next base: position 5,497 of record JAOXYA010009085.1, on the reverse strand, counting down.
AGGGACAGGAAGAAGCGAGACATCCAGGAAAGAGACTCGATTGAAGCTACAGTTGTGAAAGTCAACAGGCCCTTCTTTCTGTTTGTGATGGATTGTAAGAACGAAACAGAGATAATGGTGGCCCGAGTCTTCAACCCCACTGATGAGTAGAGGCCTGGCCAGGTGGCCTACCGTTGGCCCTTAACATCCCCTGAATGAAGAAATAAAGTCCATGTAGTGAAGCATAACATGAGGAGTATGAGAATTGTGTCTTTCATTCAGAAATGGAGGGGGGCATGACCAAGAAGAGGGTTGGGGGTGCAACGGTAAGGACTTGGGTGGGTATGTTTTCTGACCTGGGAGATGGTTGACAGTCACAGAGAGGCAATTCTGTGCATGTCTGTGCAACAGGGTACAGAGGGCATTTCAGTCTGTGGTGGTCCCAGGCCTTCTTCCTGTCCATCCCGCAGCCAGTTCCCTTCCCTGGACATAGATCACAGGCACCATCCTGGCTACCCAGGTCACCCTACTAGGAAGTTGGGATAGAGGCAAGGACCCTTCCATAGAAAGGAGTATGACAAACTAGTTTTGATGCCTGCAAACACTGCTCTGGACTCCTGTGTGTCTCCCAGCTCTAAGGGGAAAAGAAGGAACTGGGAAGAGATCTCTATGCGGGGGTTTTGATTGTCCCAATGTGAATGGAAGTAGGACTGAAAAGAGAAGCGACAGGAGTAAGATCTTGCATGATCTGAGTGTGTCAGAGAGGCCTCAGACACCTCCCACTGAAGCTCGTGCAGCACTGTAAAGTGGACTCTCAGTGTGTCAGATTTTGAATAGAATCCAAAATGTGTGTCTTGAGAGTTGCTCATTTTCCCAGGTGTGGAATATGTCAATTGCAAGAGGGAAACATTTGATTTGCACATGCCAAGAGTGATCTGGATTGCTCTTAGGTGAAAAAGAGTATCTGGCCATCCACTTCGATCCTCTTGCTTATGTGTCTTTGTAAACACCCAAAAGGTTCTAGCCATTCTAGCCCCAGGATTGATGGGTACTCAGAGCCCAGCAGAGCTTGACACCAAAGTGCCTGACCTTGGCCTTTTCCAGTTCACACTGGTTGAGTCCCATGGAAAGCGTCTACCCCAGGTTCCCCACAGAGAGGTTTACTCCAGCCTCACAGACCCCCCCACCCCCAGCCATCTTGTATTATCTGACTGCACCTTAGTCTCACTCTGTTTGTGAATCAGATCCAGTCCTTGGTGTGTCTTTAAAATGTTTTAGAGACCCCCAGAAAAGTTTTGACTCTTTTATGCATGAGATTAAATAATTCTCTCAACATTGCTTAATTGATACTTTTACACAGAAGCACACACTCTTTGCAGCTGAATAGGAGAATGCAGCACCCACAGAGTAGAATTTACAAGCCATCTGAACTCTGTGCCCTAGAGATTTGCTCATAAATAAATGTTCATTTAACTCCATGCTTCATTCTTGGGTAAAACATGTAGGAACTGGAGGGAATGATACCTGGGAAGGACCTTTCTTATTGCAGGAGGGATTATGCACTCCTTCCTGAATTTCCTCTCAGCATTTATTTTCTTTGCATGTACTATATATCTTTAAAGTAGCAGTGAAGAGGCTGAAGATAAAGTACAGGAGTTAAGGTGCTTGCCTTGTGTATGGCCATCCCAGTTTAATACCTAACACGATATGGGGTCCCTAAACACTGTCAGAAATGACTCCTGAGCACAGAGCTAGGAGTAAGTCTTGAGCACAGTTGGATATAGCCCAAAACTCACACACAAATAAAAAATAAGGAGTGGTGTAGCTATTATATAAAATATATAATACATATCCAAACCAAAGAGTCAACAACACTGGAAACATGAGATGTAGATTTTAACAGCCAAATGGGCCCATCAGAGAGGCAAGTTGAGGAGTTTTGGGGGAGGGAACCTGGGGACACTGGTGGAGGAAAGGGAACACTGGTGGTGGGGTTGGTACTGGAACACTGTGTGTCTATGAACAACTTTGTAAACCATGGTACATTGATAAAATAAAAATATTAAAAATAAGAAAAATAAATAAAAGTAAATAATGTGGCAATGAAATGCTGAAATAGTGTGGCAGGCAGTGATAATCTGACTGGGAAGGGAGAGTCATGTATTTAACCACAGCAACTGCTAAACAAGCTACAGTTCTGAGCCTGCATTCAGTAGGACAGACTATGCCTCTGCTGTGCTTCCTGGGAGCAGGATTCAGGGAGAAAATTTCCTGCAACACACAAGATCTCCAACGATGGACACTCAGCACCCACCTCAAGGGCTGCCACCTGCAGTATCAGAACATTCCCCAACCCAGCTGGAGAGGGATCATGATTCAATTCATTTGTTTGCTCAGACAACCTAGACAGATACTTAAAAATAAACAAAAATGTCCCTTCCTGCTTTTGGTGCACTGCCCAAATACCAGTTCCAGCTACTGCACTGAAAAATATTGACTAGGAGGCTGAGAGCTGTAAACACCACTTTCCTGTGGGCAGAAAACCAGCAGCCCGAGCCCAGGACCTGTGGTGAGTACCTGCTTGCCCCAGAGGGAAGGAAGGCTGGGAGCCGGCCACCACCCACCCCCAGTTCTGATGGTAGAGGTGGGACAGAAATGCCCTCAAAAAAAGATGCACTAATATCCTGCTTCTAAGACTTGACCTTGGAACTTCAGGTTTTCAATAGTCTCTTAAGGAGAACTGACCCCTCCCCCCCCTTCACCCACTGGAAGACAAAACGCCCATGTTCCTGGCAAGTAGAGAAAAAACAGGGAGTAAAACTCTCTCCCAGAAAACTGACAATGTGGTGTTCGGAAATTTATCAGCAGCTGGTAAATTTTGACCTAGAATTTGATACCTAACACCAGAGGGGCTCCCTAAACACTGCCAGAAATGACTCCTGAGCACAGAGCTAGGAGTAACTCCTGAGCACAGTTGGATATAGCCCCAAACGCACATGACTTTTGACCTGGAATTTGAACCTTGTTCCTACTGCCTCACAGCCCTGAGTCCTGGTCCTGAACCTCACTTTCCCTGGATGTATAACTCATACTGAAGTTTTAGGATTCCCAAAAGAATCCAGTTAGATGACAGTTAGTTCTCCTCAACCTGGGTGGTGCTGGGCACCACCAACCTTCACTGCCCATCACTGTCCTGGCATGTCTGAAGTTTTCTCTGCGCCAGACCCTCACCCTATGAACTCAGCAGTGCCCCTCGCCTCTAGTTCTTTGGAAGAATATAGAATACAGAATACCGATTTTTGTTCCTCTTCCCCCATTGCACTGGCAAACATTGAAAAATCTCCCTGAAGTTTCTAGTTTGGGGGCTCTTAATTTCCTTCTGGAGCTTTTCTGGAAAAGGAGCAAAGAAGTACATTAGGTCTTATGACGCCCAGCTTCAGTGGGAAGGTGGAACTACTAATGCTACCTCTTTCTGTCCTTGCAGTGTTTCATGCATTATATACCTTGTAATCCTTGTAAACTCAACCACCCACTAGGACTCAGATGTGCTCATTGATTTTGTGGAGGAGAATAGTGGGGTACAGACCCCAAAGCGAGATCTTTTAGAATTTTGATGCCAACCCCAGACCCTCAGTTCTCTTGAGATAAACAGACCCTTATGGACAACTGGGGCCTTTGGGGGTGCAATAAGGTAGACGACAAGGTGATGAGTTCCACTGGATGAAAAAGGCAAACTGGAGGTAGCGGTCTGTTGCCTGGCATCTCTCATTTCTCCCAGAGTCATACCAAATCTGAAATTTTGCATCTGCAATTCTCCCCTTAAACAAAACCCAATATGTATAAAAGGCAAAAAGTGAGCCCTTTGGAGCTGTGTGGAGGAGGAGGAGGAGGAGGAGGAGGAGGAGGAGGAGGAGGAGGAGTAGGTGGTGGTAGCCTTGGGAAACTGTCCACAGTACTTTGATCAGCAAACAATTTCAACATGGCCCAGACCAAGTTACATTCTTTCCCTTGGACAACCATCCTGTGGGGTTTGGTGGGAGAGAGGGGGTTAGGGATAACCTGTGTGATAGATCATCTGCTAAAATATGATTTTGCCACATCCATCATTTACCACATCCATTGACTACACGCATCATGGACCACATTCACTGGCTACACCCATCGATGACCACATCCACTGGCCACATTCATCATTGACCACATCCATCATTGACTGCATTCAGTGGCTACACTCAACCATTGACCACATCCATTGGCCACATCCATTGGCCACATCCATCACTGACCACATCCATCATTTACCCAGAGGAAATTGGTTGTGTCCTAAGCATATCAGCTTCTGAGGAAGACAATGGTATCACTATAGGTGATGGAGGGTGAGTTCAGGTGGCTGGAAGGAGCAGGTTTGAAGGGAGATGGAGCTGCTCTCCCTGCCAAGGACATTAAGGCAAGGAGAGGTGTCCTCCTGGCAATGTGGGGGTGTGCTCTATGAGTTCAGCTGGTGTGTGTGTGTGAGCATGCATGTATGTGAGTATGTGTGTGTGCACGTGTGCATGTGTGTATAGCATCTAGAAGGGAAATGAGGGCTCTAGGCTGGGTGGAGTGTGCAGGGGGCATGATCTACACAGTGTCTCAGGCTGGGGCAGGAGCTATGTCTGTGTTCCTTGCCCACAGCAAGGGGATTCCTGCTCCCCAAACACCCCAAGCCCCCTAGAGATGATCAGCACACTTAAAACTTAATACAGGATACACTGTGTTCGTTTCCTAGTCTACCACCATACAAAACCATATTCTGGGCTGCTTAATTGACAGTTGAGCTCTGATCTCATGCTCACGAGGCAGGAAGTTCAAGACGAAGGTGCAGACATGGAGGGTCCTGCTCAGAACTAGTGGGGACCACCTGCTCTCTCCTTTTCCCCAGGTGGCAGGTAGTTTCGGGCTCCCCTAGACTGGCAGTCCCCTGCCCTCATCTCTATCTTCACCTCCACTTTTGTTCTCCCTGTATGCTTGTCTGTGTCCAAACAAGCCCTTTCTAAAAGGACACTATCAAATTATGGTCCATTATGGTTTCATTCTTCACATCAGCAGTGCCCCATTTCCAGGTAAGATCACATCCTGCAGTACAAAGAGGGCTAGGACTTAAGTTCCTGGAATGGGGATGGAACCTAACTCAGCCCATTACAGATACTTCTTGCCAGTCTCTGCAATGACCAAAATGGAGGGTCAGTACTGGTGTAACTAGAGAAACTTGAAGGGACAAGGGTATGACAGATGGGTCACTCTTTTTGGATTCACCACCGGGCTCTAGCTATGCGGTGCCTTTGTCATCCACACAAGAAGTGTCACCCTAATTTTTGAAAGGTATTAAATGAAAAATTGGTCAGAAACAAGAATGAAGAAAGCTGGAAAGAAGGAAGGGAAAGAGGTAAGGAGGGAGGAAAGTGAGAGAGAGGGAAGGAAGGAAGGAAGGAAGGAAGGAAGGAAGGAAGAGGGAGGGAGGGAAGGAGGGAGGGAGGGA
>JAOXYA010009026.1:0-14129 GCA_028565675.1 Sorex palustris | reverse complement strand
TGGCAGGGCATTCCCTTTTGTTCTCTCTCTCCTTTTGGGTGCTGTGGTTTGCAAAGGAGGCATTGAGTGGCAATCATGTTCGGTTTAGAGCCTACTTTCAGCATACATCTCTCATCCTGGGAGGATCCTCCCAACACCCTTTACTTGGTGCTCCCCTCTCTATCTGAGCTACCTTCTCCCCCAGCATTACACCAGGAATTACTTCTGGTGGTACGCAGTAACCATATAGGATGCCAGGGATCAAAACTGGGTCTGGTACAAGCAAGGCAAGTGCCCTACCAGCTGTACTATCTCTCAGATTCCAGCATACCCATTTTCCAGAGAAATAAACTGAGATTCAGAGAGGGTAAAATGTGGCTTGACCAAGATCTTCAAGGATATGATCAGGATATGATTGTTCTGAGCTAAGCAAACACAAGATTGTTCTGATGCTAACAATAATACAAGAATAAAAAGCAGATATATCTATATATACATGAGCTCTGTGGCCTTACCCACTTAAGCATCCCTTAAGGAAGCAGCCCAGTGGGACTCATGGCCCTTGGAGTGTCAACCAAAGAGGTATGAAAGGCTAGGCTTTCTAGAAAAAGACAGGGACCAGTGTTATAGGTTTAATAGGCTTCCGTCCAAAATGTGCCACACATACTTCATAGTGTTAGAATAAATAAACCTTATTTCACTTTATCACTGTATCACTGTTATCCCATTGGTCATCGAATTACTCAAGTGGGCGCCAGTAATGTCTCTATTCCTCCCAGCCCTGAGATTTTAGCAGCCTCTTCTTACTCGTCTTTTCCCAACAATTGGAGGCTCTTGCAGGGTCAGGGAAATGAGACCTATTGTCATTACTGTATTTGTCATATTGAATATGCCATGGGGAGCTTGCCAGACTCTGCCCATGTGGGCAGGATGCTCTCTGTAACTTGCCGAGCTCTTCGAGAGGCATAAGTGGGTAGGAAGTGTCTTATAATGTGTTTCGAGGCTGCAGCTTGGTCCCTTGGGGTGAGGAGGGCTCTCACCCATATGTCAATGCTCTTTTTTTCACCAAATTTAAGACTTCTGTGTCGAGACAGTACCTGTGCAAGTTTTACCTGTGTTGCCATGGTTGGAATCCTACTCACTCCCCTCCTTCCATGGTTATTTGCATTATTTTAGCTACAGGAGCTGACACCCCTGAAGAAGCAGAATGTTTACATTCTGGACCTGTTCAGAACTCAGAATATTGCCACAATAACCATTATGTCTTTGCTGCTGTGGTAAGTGTCGTGGAAATGGGGTGGCAGTCCATGATTACTACAGATTCTACCCTGTTCATGAAGGAAATTGGGCAAGAACTGGGTTTGTGACACAAAATAGAAATGATAGGATTTTAAATTATTTGTATGTGCTGCCAAATTTCAGGCATTTAGTCCAGTTATGGGGGACCTTTCATGCCCAGGGAATATCTCTCATAACTGGATGTTGAAACAACCTCCCAGGCTCAGTATTTAAGTCTACAGTCCTGTGGATCACAGGGAAAGGTCCCTCCCCACTCTACTGGGATAGTGATGTAAGGATCCTGTGTCTGGCATGCAAATTCAGCCACAGCTCCCCAAAACTATGTCTGGCTCTTTATACTGGTTAGTAGATAACTCACGAGAGGTTCAAAGGCAAGGAAGTAATGAATCGGAGTGGTAAGCTAAGTATAAGGACCTGTCTTCCAAGAACAGAAAAAAAAAAAATAGAGAACATTCTCATCACACACAACTAGCTGGTTCAGAGTGCAGCTCATCAATTTCTAGTGCCCTGATGTCTTGCCACCAGAAGAAGCCTGTGGCAGTTTCTGCCTCTTAGTTGGGCTTGCCTGTCCGAGGCACAGGACTTTTCTCGATGCAGGCCTCAAGAATTTGCAAGTACCCGCGCCTTGAGCCTTATCCACAGCACTGCCACAGTTGAGCCGGTGATAAAGTAGTCAGTGGTTTTATCTGAGCTGTCCGAGTAACCAACGTGGAAGCCACTGAGCTTCCTAGAAGACTGTTGTTTGGTTTCAGATTAGCCCTTGAGCTTCCTAGCCTTACCGAGTATGTCTACAAAGAGTCACTTGCTAGAAATCCTATGGTTTTCAGTCAGGTTAATAAAAAGCAGATCACTATGGAGAGATCACTGTAAGATCACTTATTTGAGGAGAAGTTTCTACCTGGCAGTTCACTGACAGGCTAGGCTGTGCTCTTTGTAACTTTTTGATGCATTATAGGATGGTTATACCCCTCCCTAAAGTGAGTTTTACTTCATCCGTTTGAATTTACTGGAAGTGAAGGTACTGAAGTGAAGCAATATAACCTCCATTATGATTTCTTCCTTTTGCTGAGAATGGAGTTGGAACTTTATTTTCACTGAGGTCACTGACATTTTTCTTTCTTCAAATAGGAGCTCTAAGATAATGATGATGTACAATAAATAGTTCATGAAAAGCTGAAATTAGAAATTAAGTGGCTTAGTATAAGAGTTGATGAATGCTGGTGTATCTAGACTAGTGCCATCCAATAAAATTTATGAAGCAATTCAAGTGAATTTGTATTGTCAGTACATGACTACTCGGTAATGAAAATGTGGCTAAGCATGACTGAGACATTGACTTTTAAACTTTTATTTAACTTTGGATTGGAGAGCTAGTACAGGGGGTAAGGTCTTGTCTTGCACATGACTGACCCATCTTGGATCTCACCACCCAATATGGTCTCTCAAGCACTGCCAAGATTGATGCCTGAGCAGAGCCAGGGGTAAGGGCTAAGCACAGCTGGAGTGTGGTCCAAAATAACAGGAAGAAAAATATTATTAACTTTACATTCAGCTGGCTAGTTGTCAGTTTCAGGACAGCAAGATGTAGCCAATTTCTTGACATCATGGAATTTTAGAGGAAGTCAGGGCATTGTCTTGTCAATTTTTCACTTTTTGGTTTTGTCTTTCAGGATGCTCACCTCTGTGAGTTACTTTGCTCTGTCTCTTGATTCTCCTAATTTGCATGGAGATGCCTACTTGAACTGTTTTCTCTCAGCTTTGATTGAAGTTCCAGCATACTTTACAGCCTGGCTGTTACTACGAACCCTGCCCAGGCGTTATATCATATCAGGAGTGCTGTTCTTAGGAGGCGGTGTGCTACTGTTAGTTCAATTGGTGCCTGCAGGTATGAAGTTTTAACCAATATTAACAGCTTACCAGAGATTTCCTTGTCCAGCCAACAAGTAATCAAGGTTCCCTGTTTATGAAGCCTTTACTTCATAAACTTTTTGGCTATCACAGTCATCAGTCCATTAAAAGAGTGATTAAATGCCTTTTCCCTGGTTTATAGTAACTCCCCTTAAATAAAAGCATCAGGGGGCTGGAACTATAGCACAGCGGGTAGAGCACTTTGCCTTGCATCCATCCGACCTGGGTTCGATTCCTAGCATTCTACATGGTCCCCCAAGCAACCGCCAGGAGTAATTCCTGAGTGCATGAGCCAGGAGTAACCCATGTGCATCGCCGGATGTGGCCCAAAAAGAAAAAAAAATCAGTCTTTGAGAATCAGAAATCACCAACTGCTTTAGAAGAGAAACTTTCCCTGACATCCTATTCATAGGAACAGTTACTTAAACCCACGGACCTTTTCATTTATTTTATTTCTTTGCTTTGGGGGCCACACCTGGTGGCGCTCAGGGCTTAGACCTGGCTTTGTGCTCAGGGATCACTGCTGGTGGGGCTTGTGCTCCTTGTGGGGTTCCAGGGATTGAATTAGGGTCAGCCACATGCAAGGCTAGCACCCTACCTGTTGTACTATCATTTTAGTCCCTTTTTTAATTTATTTAAAAAATTTTGTTTTAGTCCTCTTCCCTTCCCCTTTGTCATTGTTGCTGCTGCAATAACACATCACACATAGCTTCTGTGGTGGCTTGAGTGTGTGCTTTGTAGGTGGCATTTGTGGCCACCTACTGTCCCTAGGGTCAGTACAATTGGGATGAGGGGTGATGGGAATGTGTGACCTCTTATTTGCAGGTGACTTGCCTCTGAGCCATTTCCTGCACCCTCAACTGTCTTTCTTTGAGTCATGGTACCCAGTTTCGTGGCACCTTCTTCTATCTTTTTTCCTGAGGTGCATATTTAAGTGTTAGAGTTGGTGGGACATGCTAGCTCTAGAATAAATTTAGTGATTTCTGTGGGCTATAACTTTAAGTAGTTAAAGAACACAGAAGAGACATAAAGAGCTTTCCTTTATCCCTACGTCTGGCTTCCTTACATAATTACAATAGAGGGTTGATACATGGAATAATATGTGGAAATACACGTTTCTTTTTTTTAAATAAATTTATTTATTGAATCACTGTGAGAGCAGTTATAAAACTTTCAGGTTTAAGTCTTGGTCATACAATGATGAAACACACGTCTCTTCACCAGTGCACATTTCCCACCACCAAAAACCCTAGTATACCCCCATCCCACACCTTCCCCCTCCCTACCTGTGTAGCAGATGGTTTCCACATTACTCTCTCTCTACTTTGATTACATTCAGTATTTTGACACCAGATCCACCATTATTATTTAGGATTTTACCCCAACACTCACATATGCCAAAAAAGGCAACATTAGATAATTTTTTTCTATTGCTGATAATAATAATAATAATGTGTGTGTGTGTGTGTGTGTGTGTGTGTGTGTGTGTGTGTTGCACTGCTGCAGTAGTGACCGCGTGATTTTGGAATTCTGAAATCTTAATAATTAAATCTGGAGGGATTTCTGCCCAAAGCTGCTGGGTTTGAAGATTTGTTTCTGAGTCTCTGGGATCATGGTTTAAGTCGCTTGTTGAGTGACCAGAGGGCTCGTTCGTGGGCTGCGATTCAGGGATCTTGTTGGGGCGGGGAAGGAAAGGGCCAGCCCTGCCCCCATTCCAGGATATATATGTTTTTTGGTAGAATAAAAAGGACTGGTCTTTCTCTTTGAAAATAACTTGCTGACAGATTATCATGAAACTGTTATATCAAGTAAAAGTGCACTAAGGTCACTGGGTGCATAATCTTAAAGAACAGTAGAGGGAGGGGCTGGATCGAGAGTTCAGGAGTTAGAGTGTTTGCCTTGCACTGGACTGATCTGGATTCATTCCCTGGCACCCCATACAGTTCCCTGAGAGTCTCTCCAGAGTGATCCCTGAGCACAGAAGCAGTAGTAAACCCCGAGAACCCCCAGTGTGGCCCCAAAACTAAATCCTTCCCTGCCACACACAAAAGAAGTTTTTTTAAAAAACAAAAGACAAAAACCTCTGTTTGCACTGTTTTTATTTTTTTTAATTACCAAGACATATATGCAGTTACAAAGTTGTTTATGATTGGTTTCAGTCATGCAATGTTCCAAAACCCATTCCTTCACCAAGTGCACATTTCCCACCACCAGTGTTCCCAGTTTCCCTCCCATCCTCATCCCCAGCCTGCCTCTATGGCAGACAACTCTCTCTCTCTCTCTCTCTCACTCTCTCTCTCTCTCTCTCTCTCTCTCTCTCTCTCTCTCTCTCTCTGTGGCATTATGATTTGCAACACAGGTACTGAAAAGTTATCATGTATACACTTTACCTCCTTTCAGCACTCAGTTCTTAGTTCTTGTCCAGCGTGATCATTTCAAGCTAACACTGACACTGGGTTTTTCTTCCAGAGTACAGCAGTTTGTCCATTGGTCTGGTGATGCTGGGGAAGTTTGGAATCACTTCTGCTTTCTCCATGCTGTATGTCTTCACTGCAGAGCTCTATCCAACCCTGGTCAGGAATATGGCAGTGGGGGTTACCTCTATGGCCTCCCGTGTGGGCAGCATCATCGCTCCCTACTTTGTTTACCTTGGTGAGATACACTGCAGAAGTTTGTTATTTTCCAGATATAAAATATGAATGGGTTTTTATTGTGAAAGATTCAAACAATTTATATAGAAAGGGCTATAAAAAATGCAAGTACCTTTTCTCTCTCAGCTCCCCATATGTGACAGCCCTAGAAATCATGAATATTAATCATTTATGAGTAATTCTTCATAAAGTTTGTTTTGTACCATATGCATTTGTTGTGTACATGTAATGAACACAAAATTATATTAACTATTGTTTCACAACATTGAAAAAACTTTATTTGGAATAAGAATATCTTTGCCTATTGCTATGTAACATTCTCTCATGGCCTAGTTAGTACATGATTTTCTAAGATGATATGTCCATTATTTACTTAACTGGCTCATGGATGAACATTCAGGCTTGCAGGGTTTTGTTACTGCAGAGATCACTGCAGTGCACATTCCCAACACCCTCACACTCTCTGTTTCTTGTTTACATATATTTGAACTCAGAGTCACTGAAGTAAAATTTCTGGAGCAAAGATAAAATGTCATAGGTAATTCCAAATTGACTTCTAAATATACCTTACATCTAACTATCACTTTATGATAGTGCCCATTTCCTTGTGTCTAATAACCAACAATGGGAAGAATCAACATTTTTAAGCATCGATGATCTGTTATGTAAAAATTGGACATAATCATTTCTCTCATTACATTTCTTTAATCATGAGTATGATTGAGAATTTTTCATATATATTTGTTAACATTCCACTTAACTTTTTCAGTGACAATATTGCTCATATCTTTTGGCCTCTCTTCTAGCCTTTCTTCTAATGGGCTATTCAACATTTACATATTGATCTGTGAAAACCCTTTGTAATCAAAAGAAATTAGTCCTCCGTATATATTTCCCCCTTTATTCCCTTTATTCAATTTTTCCCCGTTATTCTTCACATTTTTACTTTGTAAAATGATCTGTGCAATGCAGCAAACTTTGATTTTTATGAAACCACACTTCTTGATCTGGACTACTACCACAGAGGAGTTTGAGAGGGATGTTTAGTAAATAGAGGATCTGCCATGCCAAGTCAAATCCTCATTAAGGGATCTACTGGTAGAGATGTAGGCTCTGTCTTCATTCTTTTTCATCATTCATTGCTTATCTGTTGACTCAAACACACAGACACAGACTCACACCTCCCTCTTTATAATCTGAGACATATTTAAATAACCAGCAAGGCATTTTTCTCTTAAAGGAAAAAACATTTTCTTATCTTAAATGTGGTCTGCAGAACTCCCAGCACTCTTCCCCTGAGAGTTTTATCATATAGAATGGTGTTATTTTCCTTCTATTCCCCACTTTCTGTGCTTTTGAGTCCAGTGGTGGAGTATTAATATATAAGAAATGAAGGTGTCTTTAGGAGAGTTTTACACTCCAGAAGGCTACTGCCTTTGTGAGACAGAGGCCTCAACGAAGCTTCAAGGTAAATGCTGATGTTTTTGTTTTTTCTTTAACTAATTGCACTCTTGGGTGTGTTGTTACCCTGAAATCTCTGTACATTTTCATCAAAAAGAAACCAAGGTCTGGTGCCTGACATTTATTGATTTAAATGAAATTGAAATTAGTACTTAGGTTTCTTTGTTTGCTTGTTTGTTTTGGAGTCTCATAATTCTGTGGACCTACAGTTTCACAACAGCCTGCTGGTTTGAACAAAAGCAAAGATTGCTCTGTTCTTAATGACCAGCAGCTGTCCCTGCCACACCATGACCAGCCTCCTTCCTTTCCTGTCCTTCCATCCCCCTTCTCTAGTTATCTCCACCTGAAGAGGAGAACTTTGGTAGGCAACAATTTCTATCAAACAAGCATTGGTCACACATGAGTAAGTGGTAGGTTAGAGAATGACGGCTGATACGAAAGATCTTATGATAGTGCAAAATCAGGGAAGTTAAGTGATGAGAAAATGCTGTGGCAGCGGAGTTTGCCAAAAAGAAACCAGTACTACATCTTGTTTCCTATGAAAAATGTTCAGATCTAAAACGGCTCTCAAATACTGTTTGCCACCAGTAAAAGATAATTCTCAAAAGCATCTGGAAGATTCCTTTGTCTCATTGTTGTTTCTTATGTCCCACCCCTCACAGGTGCTTACAACAGAATCCTGCCCTATATTCTCATGGGCAGTCTGACTGTTCTGATTGGACTCATCACTCTCTTTTTCCCTGAAAGTTTTGGAATGCCTCTACCTGAGACTTTGGAGCAGATGCAGAAAGTAAAAGGGTAAGTGTAAAAATGATACCAAAGGGCCAGAAACATAGTACACAAGAATGGCGCTTGCCTTGCATGCAATGCGGCCAGCCTGATTTGGAATCCTGACACTATATATGGTCCCCTGGGCCCCACTTGGGGCACCAACAGGGGTGGCCTAAAAGGAAAGGAAAAGAGAAAGGAAGGAAGGAAGGAAGGAAGGAAGGAAGGAAGGAAGGAAGGAAGGAAGGAAGGATGGATCTTAAACAATAGCACATTTTCTTAGAAAGGATAAACATGCAAGAAGAACAAGGAAGGTTCTGAAAAAAGTAGAATGTGCTTGATCCATTAACAAAGCATAGAGTTAAGCAATGGCAATTAGTGGGGTGTGCCAATGTGCTAATGGGATGCAATATAAATTCATGGATTACAATAATTTGGAATTACCTCACCCCAATATAAGAAAAAGTATGTAAAAGGTAGCAATTTAGATTCAGTGGGGGGAGGAGGGAATGCACATATTCAGTAAATGTGTTAGAAAATTTACCCAGCCACTTGGAGAAATAAAAAAACTTAAATCCTGGGGCCAGAGAGATAGTACATCAAGTAAGGTGTTTGCCTGGTATGCAGCTGAGCCAGGTTTGATCTCGGCACCCCATGATTCCCTGAGCACCACCAGGGGTAATCAGTGAGTGATGAACCAGGAGTAAGCCCTGAGTACTACAAGATATGGCCCCAAAACCAAAAACCAAACAAAAAGCAAAAACATTAAAAGCTTAAACTCCCCTTCAAAATATATCTAGGATAGGGACTGGGAAGATAACCTCAAAAGACTGGAGCATCTGCCTGTATACATAGGGCCCATAGTTCAATCCCTGGCACTTCATGCTCTCTTGAGCATTTATGAGTATATCCTTGGCAACCCCCAGTACTGCTGGGAGGCTGCTCTTGCCACAAAAGGCATAGTAAATTCCAGAAGGTATAAAAAGTTTGACTGAAAATATGAAATCATAAATATACGGGAAGAAAAATATGTTTATAGTCTTAGAAAAGGTCTTTCTGAACATGACATAAAAAAAAGAGCCATAAAGGGACTAGATTGAAATATCTGATTATGTAACTTTAGATACTGTTGGCACAGCAAAAGAAGAAATCATAAATAAAGACAAAGGTCAGCTCGGGGAGATTTTTGCTGCACGATATAGACACGGGATTAATATATATAACAAACAAAAGCTCTTAGCAATCAGTGGAGTAAACTCAAGCAATGTAGTAGGAAAACTAGCAAAAAATACAACCAGCAGCTTACAGAGAAGGATGCTTCAGTGGCTGATCCATAGAGAAAAAGATACTGTCCACACTAAATTAAAAATAAATAAATTAAATAATTATATTTAAAATTGGGGGTTTTTTGTCTATTTTGGGATCACTCCCAGCAATTCTCAGGTATTATTCCTGCCTCTGGGCTCAGAAATTACTCCTGGCAGTGCTCATGGGACCAAGTGCCTTACCCACTATACTATCTCTCCAGCCTCTTGATTCCATTTTATTATTATTTGTGGACCCAGTTGATTAGTACTTCCTTCAGACACTAATTTTTTTTTTTGCCTCCCCAGTAAGGCTCAGGAACCCACAGGCATACCACATTCCTGACACTTGATTCAGTGTTCAGAGTAGGGGACACTATGGGTTCCAGGAATGGAACTTGGGGCCTTATACATGCAGGGTCTGTACTTATCCTTTTGAACCATTTCCCCACCCACCACTTTTTTTTTCTTTTTAGGTCATACCCAGTGATGCTCAGGGGTTACTCCTGGCTCTGCACTCAGGAATTACTCCTGGCAGTGCTGGGGGGGATCATATGGGATGCGGGGATTGAACCCAGGTCGACCGCATGCAATGCTAACACCCTACCCGCTATACTATTGCTCTGGCCCACTAACCGCTTTTTATGGCAAATGGGAGTCCCTAAATTAGTTCAATTACGACACTAACTGTGGGAGTTTGTGTCAGACTTCACAGGTTTCTGGAGTCACAAGACTGACCTCTCTTAAGATGCCATGGCAAGTATGAGGTCCCCCGGGTTGTCCGTACTTCCTTCTAACCTGGCTACAGAGTTAAGTGTTTCCACACACTTCCTCCTTAAATTCAGTACATTCCTAGAACTCAGGAAAACACGACTTAGCATTCTGGGTTGATTGTGGATCTGAAAGTGAGTTCTGAAAGGTCCAGACACAGAAGCTTCTGTTCCTGTGGTTGAGGAGTGCCACTCTGCCACATATGCATGAGTTTGCCAACTTGGAGGCTCTCCAAATCCCATTGTTTAGAGGTTAGTTAAGACATTATCGTCACACAAGCACAATCAATTATTAATTCAATCTCCAGCCCTCTTACCTCCCTAGAGCTGAGAGGGAGGCTGCAAGTTTCAGGTTTTTAACCACACTTTGTCTTTCATTGACCAGCGCCACACCCCAGCAATGGCAGGGCCAGCCAAGAGCCACCTCTTTATAATAAAATACCAGACACTCTCATTACCACATTACTTGGAAAATTAATAAGGGATATAGGAACTCTGTATCAGGAATCAGGAAGACCAGAGAGAGAGTGCAATGGACCAGAGCACATGCTTGGCACGAAGGAGGCCTGAGTTTGATCCCCAGCACCTGCAGTATCCCTTGTGCACTGCTGAGAGTGACTCAAAATAGCAAAGCCTGGCAAGCTCCCCGTGACATATTCGATATGCCAAACACAGTAACAAAAGAATTATAGAGAAAAAAGTTTTTCTATGATACGATATTGCCAAATATTTCAAAGATAAATGGTTCATTAAGAGAAGTTTTAGATTCTAGAGTGAAAATCTTAGCTTCAGTTCCCAAGTCTGCTGCATAATTTTGGTCAAACTACTGAGTTATCACTAAACCTCAGTATTCAAATCGAGTTTTATGGAAATAATTCATGTGACTATTGTGAGGTTTATGTAAGTAAAATACTTTTAGTGCCTGGACATGATAAAGTTTATATTGTGGATGGATTCTGATTCCTAACAAAGCAGATACAGCAAAAGGTAGCATTTTTGATAGTTTTTTTTCTTCTGATGATACATAACTACTTCACTATCAGCTTCAACTTTCAAAGTACCCCATGCTTGCCTCTAGTCTTTCCTTAAGGAAACTGTAAGAAGAGTTTAAATTGTGGCTTTTCTTTCTGTCTAATGAAGAATATAGCTCCATGTTTTCAAAATGATAAAATGCTAGTCTATATGCATTTTTGAAGAGGGTCTTGAATATTTAAATTTATTTAACACTTATCTTGTTTTCAGGTTCAGATCTGGGAAAAAACCAAGACATTCAATGGAGAAAGAGGAAAATCCCAAAGTTGTAATAACTACATTCTAATAAAAATTTCTTTCCCGTTTGGTGACCTGGGAGACAAATGCATGAGACTCTGAAGAAACCCAAGTCCTTTCTTTTTGTGGGCCTAGCCCTTGAGAAGTGTGTGTCATCCAGAAAACTCTGTACAGCCCTTCCAGATAACCATCTGATTTTTAAGAGCCAACTGTCCCAAGAGAGTTCTCTTACTAATTAATAATGAATGAGATGAGTTTCTAAGACCTCTTTTTGAAAGTGTATGTTGGTCAAGATTGATGAATCCATACCAAGATTAACACAGCGGTAGGGCGTTTGCCTTGCACGTAGCCAACATGGCCGACCCGAGTTCGATTCCTCCACCCCTCTTGGAGAGCCCGGCAAGCTACCGAGAGTATTCAATATGCCAGACACAGTAACAACAAAGTCTCCAATGGAGATGTTACTGGGCCCGCTCGAGCAAATCAATGATCAACGGGAGGGTCTTTACCTTTACCTTTTAAATATGACTCCATTGCAGGCTGTTTTCACTCAGGGAGCCCCAGAGGGGGGTGGGTGAGAGCCCTCCCTGCCCCAAGGGACCCAGCCCTGGCAGCTGACCTTCACAACCCAACTGCCGCCATGCTCCAGGCCACTCTCCACATGCTTGGGCCAAGCCTCACGCATGAGTGAAGTCTCATGGAATCCAGGTAATGTGGAACTTTGTGACCTTGGATTCTGGGCTCAATGGGACCCAGGAGCAGAGATCCTCTGCCTGTTTCCCCCAGACTCCAGTGAATCAGGGGTCACACCCATAAACCATCTCCTGCTGGTGCCAGATAATCTCCTCATATGGCCACCCACCGGAAAGGAGCATAAAATGAGGCCCCGATAACCATGCTACTGGATTCCACACCAGGCTATTTACACTTGGGGTACCCAGAGAAAGGGGGGGTGAGAGCCCTCCCATCTTCCAGTGGGTAGGCATTGCAGCCACCAACTGCCCCCAGCACTTTGTTGTCCCATCAACAACCAAGACCCAGACACTATAAAACCCAGCTCCCGGAAGTGCGCCGCATTCGCACCTGTGCGACTTCTTATTATCTAGTTCTTGGAGAAACCGGCAGGCTACTGAAAGTATCCTGCCCGCACAGCAGAGTCTGACAAACTTCATATGGTGTATTCGATATGCCATATTTTCCATATATTAAACAATATTTGAAACATACAAAAAAAATTTTAGGCCTAGAGAGAGCATTTGGGAGGCAAGGCATGTTTCCTGTATATGGCTGCAGTGATTGTCACGCAGTTTCACATCGTTATCCTCACAGATGATCCCTTCAGAACAGCTTTGGGTCACTCCTGAACACAGAACCAAGAATCACCCCTGAACACTAGTGTGGCCCAACTTTCACCACCCCACAGTCCAAAAAAGAAACAGAAAAAAGGCAATTTCACATTTAAAGCAAATTTAATGTCATGACTTTAATAGTCAATAATATGGAGACCTAAGAAAAGGGGGAGGCCAAAGTATCCCTTGAGGCCCATTAGGAGTGATCTTTCAATGCAGAACCAAGAGTAGGACCTGAACACACCATCCTATTCCCCTTGCCTGCGCCCCCCCCCCCCGGCCAAAAAAAAAACCCAACTTGATTTGGGGATATGAATTCTTTCTAAAGCATTTTCATTGTGTAAAATTCATATATATATATTAAATTAAATACTCTCGGTAGCTTGCAGGGGCAACAAGTCTCAAAATGGAGATGTTACTGGGCCCACTCAAGCAAGTTGATGAACAATGGGAAGACAGTGTTTGTTTGTTGTTGGTATATATCCTGTTAGATTAAGAAAAATATTAAAATAAATTGTTTTTTTTTTTCTTTTCTTCAGAGTAGTTTTAGAAGGTTCAAATTTAAGTTGATGTGAAAATTTAGCCTCTGGCAACCGGGGAATAGGTATTGAAATCCATATTTATGGTGACTGTTATTGAAAAGATTAAAGCTTTGACTATTTTAATAGAACTACAATAAACTTGCTAGCTAATGAGCTGAAAGTTGTTCCGACTATAACACATTACTGAAAAAAAAGATTAGAGTAAATTAATGTAATAGAGAAATACCAATTTTTTTGGCTGTCTGTGGGAGAAACAGTCTTGAGAGTGCGTAGGAGAAGTGTGAGAAGGTATGTGGGAGAAGAAGTGTTTAAAATGTTCAAAGGAAACTGAAGTGAAGATGAGAAATATACGCTAGGGTATGGGCCCTGAAATCTGCTATTTAGATAAGTTCCTCTAGTATTGTCAAAAGCCCTCTTTACTAGTGGCTTTTGAACTTCCATCTGTGTTTTGTACTGGATAGGAATACTCCAAGTCCTTGAGAATTGCATGTCTTACTGCCATACTGCTTTTGCAAAACCAATTCAGATCCTCCTTTTCTTATAAATTCTCCCAGGTAACTGCAAGGCATTATAGTCTCAGTATATTTTATATCTTAAATTATTTTATTTCATATCCATGAGATAAGACCGTTACAAAGCTGTTTGTGATTGGGTTTTAGTCACAAAATAATCGAACACCCATCCCTCCACCATTGCACATCTCCCACCACCAATGTCCCTTGTCTCACTCCCACCATTCCCCAATACCCCCTCCTCAACCTGTTTCTATGGCAGGGACACCCACCCCCCCCATGCCAGGGCAAGGCAAGATATGGGCATTTGTCCTCAT
>JAOXYA010009018.1:0-14130 GCA_028565675.1 Sorex palustris | reverse complement strand
ATGATTCCATACAGTATTTAAAAAATTAAGTGTATTTATATACCTTTAAAAGGGCCATACATTTAAAGCAAAAATAGTAACAATGATGAGCTCAGAGTGGTAGTAAAATAAGTAATTTTTATCTCATTTTTGTGTCTGTACTTTATAAACTTATAATCAGTTGCTATTAGAGAGAGTGATTAGGGTAGAAAAATGATTATTCATTGTATTTGCTTGTTATATCCACCCTAGAGGATGTTCAGAGCACGTAATAATTACATTAGACATTAAGGGAGATTTTCTATGAAATTTCTTTGAAATACTCCGAGGAACTTAAGGTTATGCTTTTCAGTTTTTATTGTAGGAAAAAAGAATATCCTTGGGTTCACCAGAGATTCTTGGTTTTATAAACAGACATCCCATATAACTTCGGTGGGGGTTTTATGGGTCACATTTTGAGAATTAGGTGAAAGCAACATTTGCAAGTGTTTTAGTTGAAAATGATTAGTAAGAAAGGATTCCAAACTCAAGGATGGAAATTTCATAGTTTTAATCTTTATTTTGAAAAGAGGTCTTTGCTCTAAGCTTCAGAATCACATATTTAACTGACTGGTAAACATTTCTGCAAATGTAGATGTCACATCAATCCGTATTCCACCACTACCTTAAGCCTCTGGAAGCTTTTCCTTCTTGTGCTCTCTGTTTCATTCTCAAATATGAAATATGGCTCACTTTTGATTTCCTCTCTCATCTCTTCCCTAAAGCTCTTTCTGCTCTCCTAAATTTTCATTAAATCACTTCTCATTCCCACCCCTACCAAGAGTAGTACTTTATTTCTGCATTTTTTCTCTTCTCATCCTAGTTACATAGGCTTTCTCAGTTTATTTCCTTGCCTCATTGTTTCGTCTTTCATGCTACCACTAATGTGTATTAAAATGCAAATCTCACCATATTTTCAGCAGTTGAGATGTCCTTCGTTGTCTTTCCCAGTCACTTTTAGGATAAAATGCAAGTTCTTTAATATGACATAATATGATTTTTTTCATGACTAGCCCAGCCAGCCCCTCATTATTTTTGTTACTTGATCTCTTGCCAGATCAAGTACTTTATAGAGTAGCACATTTCTGTACTCCAGTGGATTTGAACTATTGCACATCCCTGTTTATCTTGGGACTTGTCTTTCTCATTTTTTATAGTTTCAGTTTTGTAATTTTACTTTCAACTAAAATTCTTGGCACATAAGTCTCCAGTCACTGTTTATAGAGTGAAAAATTAAACCTCTATTCTAAAATGTATTCAAGCATAGGAATAATAAATAACACTTGATATACATGTTTAGTTTTAGAGGTCTTTTAATTGGACATAAAAATTGCCTGTATTGTATCTCAAGGGAAAATGGGGTTTGTTTTTATTTTTTTGTTTCAGGGCCACATCCAGCAGTACTCAGGGTTATTCTTGGCTCTGTGCTTGGGAATCACTCCTGGAGGGACTTGGGGGAGCCATTTGGGGTACCAGGGATTGAACCCAGCTCAACCACGTGCAAAGCATGCCCCTTACCTGCTGGTCCTAAAATATAAAATTGGTTTATTTTATACTTTCAGTTCTCTTTTTTTCCTTTAAGAGGAAAATAAATTATTAAACTATCAACTGTTCAATTTTTTTAACAATGCTAGAAATTTTCCATTTATAGTAACCATTGAGACTTTCAATGAAAAGTCCTATTTAGCTTTAAAAAAATTCGCTGTATATTACAAGTTACAGGTTAGTTCTTAGGAGATAATGCATAGCAGGTCAATTTGGTAAATTGAGAGCAATTAGATTTAAGAACATGTCTTAAATACAAATGATATTATAAAGAGGCTAGGTAGCATATTTCCTGACTTTGGGTAGTTGTCTTAATTTCTTTGAGTGCTTATTATTTCTGTTTCTGAAATGAAGATAATTCTTACTATACTGACTTGATTTCTTCAATAGGAACATGACAGATTGGCTATGAGCAAAATACAGGTGGGAATGCTTAAAACGCAATTCAATAATGTGCCCTTAGTGTTGAAAAGAATGAGTCAGTATTAGATATTTTGATAACATACTGAAGTAATTTTTTCTTTTGCATTTGTGAGAAATTAAAAATTATGTGTGTTGTGGGGAGGATGGTTTGGGGTAGGTTTGTAGCTCTTTTAAAAAGAATGTGAAATTGAATCACTAGTTTCACACCAATGAATTTTATTTTTCCCCATTTTTGATTTTCTGGGCCACCCTAGATGTGCTCAGGACTTATTTTTGACTTGTGCTCAGGGATCAATCCTGGTAGTACCATATGTAGTGCCAGGCATTGAACCCTTTGACTTGACTACATACTATCTCTGTGGCCCACCAATGGATATTTATTTAGTGGAAAAATCATCCTGTTACTGCATAAGTAATTACTTCCTACTGCATGAGAGTACTCCTGGGGGAGTTCAGGGACTGTATCTGATGGTAATTTTTTCCCCATGTGTAACACCGTAGGTATCTATGCCAGCTGCTCATGCAACATCATCTGCTCCCACGGTAACCTTAGTACAGCTGCCCAATGGACAAACAGTTCAAGTCCATGGAGTTATTCAGGCGGCCCAGCCATCAGTTATTCAGTCTCCACAAGTCCAGACAGTCCAGGTATGTATATAAAAAGTTCTCCTCTAATTATTGATTATAACTTTATCTGTCTCACTAGTTAATGGAAATAGGGACCCAAGCTGAGAGTTTATTTTGAATGCTTCTGTCTGTATAGTTCATCTTACACATAGAAACATTTACACAAAAAGAGATGCTTATTTTTAAAGGAATTTGTTTGGCGAGAGGACTGCTCCCTGGCAGTGCTTGGGACCCCAGGGATCGTTTCCAGCTATTTTTGGCACAGCTAAACTTAGCAATCACATAAAGCATTTGTAAAATTATGTTTTTAGTTTTTAAATTAAGTTATACAGTTTCAAAATAATGCTATATTTGGAAAGTATATGATGAAGTTCAAGCGCTCTATTACACATGGTCTCTTATTCTTTGGTGAGATTGTTCATTTGGGTTGGATTCTCATGGGACTAAAGGTACGGTAGCTTTATTTTTCCTTTTTAATTTCATATTTTTGTTTTGTTTTCGGCCCATACCTAGCACTGCTCAGGGTTACTCCTGGCTCAAGGGCTAAGAGGGCCATATGGGCTGCTAGGGATTGAACTCGAATCAGCTGTGTGCAAAGCAAGCACTGTGCCTGCTGTGCTATCACACCCTACCTACTGTATTATGACTCTGGCCCAGTACTGTGGCTCTCTGAAGTTGCCTGCATAATGTGTAGGAAACCTAGCACATAATACATCTTTGCACTGAACTTATTGACAGAAGGAAAGGGGGAAAACACCTTGAATAGTAAGTAGGCCATAACCCCAGCCTCCATTTCATATTTTTTGCTTCACAGTCTTCCTGTAAGGACTTAAAAAGAATTTTCTCTGGAACTCAGGTGAGTCCTAGGTCCTAGATTTGAAGAGAACTTTTTTTTTTTAGAAAGGAAGCTGAGAAATTACTCTTTATGTCTTTGTCTTTCTGTATGAAAGTGAAATTTCAAGGTTTCAATAAAAGTCTTCTTAGAGATCTTCTAGGTCTAGACCAAGCTTAATATTTACCCAATCCCTTATTCTGTTAATTCCTTTTCCACTTTATTTCTCTCCTCCACTTAGTAGTCTAGCATTACTCAAACGCTTCCTGAGAAAGGAAGCTTTGTCACGGCCGGAGAAATAGTGCAGTGAGTGGGTAGGGTGTTTGCTTTGCACTCCTCAAACCTCGGTATAATCCCCAGCATCCCATGTGGTCCCCTGAGCACTGCCAGGAGTAATTCCTAAGTGCAGAACCAGTAGCAATTCCTGAGCATCAACTGGTATGACAGGAAAGGGAAGGCAAGGAAAGGGAAAGGAAAAGGTATTCGTCCCTGTGGTGTGAACAGTTTTCTGAAACTTTTATCTTTTCCTACGTCTGCCATTGAAAAGTAGAAAAGCAAGTTTTTACAAATTTTCTGTTGGATTGTTTCCTCCTCCTTGTCTCTCTCATTGCTCTTATTTAAGAAAAAAATAATAAATCCAGACCAAAAACTCCCATTTTTCTTCAGCCATTTATTGAATGCTGTAGTTTTGGTCCCTCTTCATCTTGTCTATGGTGGTTTTGGGTTTTGCATTCTGATGAAAGAAGTGCCTCTTGTGTCTGAAAATGTTTATTAACGTCATCAAATGACGTGTTAGATTTTTTTCAACCTTACTATACTGTTGAGACATTGTAACCCACCTCTGCCTTATTCTGTCCTTGTGGCTTGATTTGCTTAGATGCTTAAAGCAGAAAAAGTTTTCATGTGAAATTATCAAATTGTAAGAATTTCTGTACTGCAATTGGTTGGGAATGGACTTTTAAGCCAAGTAAACCAGTGTTGTCCGGATAAAGACCTAGGAATTTGAAATTTTCCTGGAATCATGCTGATTATGATAATAGTCTCCATCCTTTGCGTCAGTTTTTATTTCATTCATTCAATATTTGTTTTCTGTGCTCCATACCATATATATTACTAAATCCCCACTCTTTTCTTCCTCATAATAATAGTTGAAAGAACTTAACCTACAAATTAGGAGACCCAAATTCCAGAAACAGTTTGGTCATTAATAAGTCAAATAACCTCACATTACACTTTACTTTTCCGTTTTTATTTATGGTTAGAGGTCCTTTTATGCAAACGCACGAAACTTATTAGCCACAAAATTTGTGGACATTATAATTTTTGGTTATGACATATGACATTTATTGATCATATTCTTCATTTGAATATTGGTATATGGCCAAATGACTTGGACCTGAGATTCTGTGGCCATTAATAGAAATACCTATTGATCTTTTTAGGCATAAGTCTTTCTATGAAGGTTACCTTGCTTTTAAAATGAAAGCATGAATTCTATAAATACTATAATAAATTCTTTAAAAGGCCTAAAGAAACCCATGGAAAACCTGTAAACCTTAATGGTCATGTCATTCGATTAACTGTGATTAGCATTAATAACTAAGAAGTAGTTTATATGAACAGAAGTGACCCCCTCATTCTTCTGGATGCAAGAAAATAATCTAGACCATTTCTAATAAGATCTTGGGACTTTTGCTTATATTTTTAATGTTAAGAATATAAAAAGAGCTAAGCTGTATTAATATTTCATGTATGGTTTGTCATTAGTGCCATAACTTAAGTGTATAATGTGAGTCATACATCACAGGTTATGCGAGTCACAAAAATAATGGGAGTTACAGCATAAAGTGTGAAAGTTAATAGCATCCTTGGCTTTCCTCATTGTTAATCTGGCGTCATTTTAATATAAAGTAATTTAACATGTGAAACAGTATTTGTGAATTATTTTGTCTTGAAGTATCACATCTATCTTTTGCTGGTTTTGAGGGGGGTGTTTGGGGAGGTAGGGTCACACCCAACTGCTGTGCTCAGGTTTACTCCTGGCAATGCTCGGGGGACCATTTGGGATGCTGGGGATCAAACCCAGCTCAACTATGTGCAAGGTAAAATGCCCTTCATGCTGTACTTTCGCTCTGACCCCACTTCAGTAAATTTTTATTGATCATATGTTGTTTGCTGGTCATTGTTTTAGGTGCTATGAAAGAGAGCAGTGAATAAATAATACTTTTGTAGTCTCATGAAGCTTATGTTTGGGTGAAGAGAGACAATGAGAAAGTAAAATATGCTAGGTGAGGATCAGTGCGGGGAACATGATTGAAGCAGGAGAAAAGGAATAGGGTGTTACTCTTTATTTCGGGTAACAAAGAAGACAGACTACAAGGTAGTGAAATTAAGTCACACAAATATTAAAACTACATCTAAGGGCCCAGAAGTGATAATGTTTTGTGCATCAAGAAAAAACAAGAAGATTTAGCTCAAATAGTTAACAAGAGGAAGAGTGTCTAGATATGAAATGGTGGGAACAATGATAAAAATCTTGGCAGCATAGAAATTCAGCGGTAATTATGTATATAGCGAAGCATTTGGAAGTCGTTTGACTTTAAGATGAGATGCTTTTTACAAAGATAGGTGTTCAGTATTTCTGATATGGCAAATGCAAAGAATATGTTACCAAATAAATTTTTGGGGGAAAAAAATGCATTTCAACTACCCTTTCAGGAAGAAAGTGACATTTTAACTATGCTGAAGAGTATAATGTTTTTGAAAGCAACTTAAGATGCGGGAAGAACATTTTGAAAAGAAAGTCAGAACTAAGTTTTACTATTTTTTCATTTGTAAGAAAACATGAATTAATTGCTTATAAACTCAGAAATTTTCTGAAATACAAAATGTTAGTATTTTCTCTTGTATACATAATGATTGAAAACCAGAAAAATAAATGCTCTAGATCAGTGTTATCAAAACCTGGTATAACTGGTTGAAGAAAGTACGTTGCATTTAGTAGACAGCAAAAAATGCAGTTAATTTCTGCGTAATATTAGTTCTCTTTTTTTCCACAGAAATAGACTTTGAATCTTACTTTATAAAACTGAGGCTTAGAATCAGGTTTTTAAATAACCTGCAAAATATTAAATGTTTAAATGCCACATATTTAATCCTGTAATACTATGATGGAAAAGTAAATGTTTGATCTTTTGGTATCTTTGGTGTGTAGGACATATTTAACAGTGCCACTCTGTTCTATGCTCAGGGCTTGCTTCCAACCGTGTTGGGAGACTATGTATGCAAAGCATATGCTCAGCCCTTTTGAGCCCTCTCTCTAGCCCGTACAGGACTTATCTTTAAGAAATTTATTTCTGGAGCTGGAAAAATACAGTCTATCAGGTAAGGCACTTGCAACCAGCAACCCCTATGGGCAATCCCTGAACAATCCTTGGAGTAATTCCTGAGTACAGAGCCAGGAGTAACCCCTGAGCGTTGCTGGGTGTTACCCAAAAACTTTAAAAAAAAAAGTAATTTATAACTATATTATGCGTACCTTGCCTAAATATTACCAGCAAATATATGTATATGTAAACTCTTTTATTCACAAGATCTGTAGAACAAAAAATTCTGGAGATCTTTTTTATGCAGATTTATTAATCTGACTGATCTATGACTTGTTGTTATTGTTTATGGCATATTGAATATGCCACAAGGAGCTTGCCAGGCTCTGCCGTGTGGGCGGGATACTCTTGGTAGCTTGCTGAGTTCTTTGAGAGGGATGGAGGAATCGAACCTGGGTCGGCCACGTGCAAGGAATACGCCTTACCTGCTGTGCTCCCGCTCAAGCAAATCGATGAACAATGGGAGGACAGTGCTACAGTGCTACTGATCAATGAGTTAAAAAAAACAAAATTACCTGTGTTATGAATCTGATCTCTCAGGGATTGTACTTATAAGTAGAACTCCTTATACTGTCAGACAATATTTAATGTTTAGAAGAACTGAACACCAGAGAAGGAGGCTCTGTAAGTAGATTGGGATGATGATCTGTGAGACTACAACTAGGTTATAATTCTTCATATTTTTATTTGGGGCGAAAGGGGCCTTCCCAGGTGATGTTCGAGAGGTCTGGGGACACCACTGGCAGTTCTTGTCCATTCAGGCTGTCAGTTCAGCACCAGGGCCCAAGGGTGCAGTGCTGCTCAGGCCCTGCAGTGCCAGGACCACCTAGGTCATCTGGTGGTGCTAGGGGCTTTCCGGGCAGCACCCAGTCCTGCTTGCAGGACAATGGGATATAGGGGCTCAAACCTAAATTTGGTTTATAGCAAGCATGTGTTGTTTTCTCTCCCCGCCACCATATGCTTTTATCTCTAATCTATTAAATATAGAACTATAATTCTTATTTGCCAGAATTTTATTAATTTGTTTTGTGGTCATAACTAGCAGTCCATACTTATATCTTTACAGAGGACCATGTGGAGTTAGGGTCAAACTCTCCTCCTGCCTATAAATAAGCCTGTGTTCAATCTGCTGACCTCCCTCTCCTACCATACCAAAAGTATTTCGACTTGATTTCTATTATCTGAGAAAAAAACAGTAATTTTTTGGTTTGGTTTATTTGTTTGTTTGTTTTTGACAGTCCTAGGAATTGATTTTACAGTTCTTAGTTCTCTCTGAATAGCACTCCCAAAGAGGAAATGTTAGATGCTGAGTAGTTCTGAATTTCCTTTTCATTTAAAAAGTTACCTTTTAAGTCTGTATATCTTGAACTTTAGAGTGTTTTGAATGGAGTAGGTTGTTTTTGGGTTTTTTTTTTCTTTTTCCTTTTTGGGTCACACCCGGCCAGCGATACACAGGGGTTATTCCTGGCTCTGCACTCAGGAATTATTCCTGGTGGTGCTCGGGACCATATGGGATGCTGGGAATTGGACCCGGGTCGGCCGTGTGCAAGACAAATGCCCTACCCGCTGAGCTATCTCTCCAGCCCCTGGTATAGATTATTATAGGTATATTTTATGAAGCATTCTTAGAATTAGATCCCAAAATTGTTCAAATATGTGTCTGGGCTTCAGAGCCTCATCGAGAATATCTTTGGAGTTGAGTGTGTAACTCTGAATATGCTTCTTTTTTCATTTTGCTATTGCTACATTTTAACTTGAAATTATCCTACCCTTTTACCTTGCTTAAATCTAATTCTCACAACAGAATTAAGTGTATTTAGTTTAGTAAAGAGCAGGGGGCTACATTCGAAAAATTTCACAGTATAACTTTGACGGATATGCTTGCTATGAGAGTTAACTTGTAGCCAAGAAATAGTCTAAAACTACATCTGGGTTTCTCTATCTGACCAGACTGGTTTGAGATTGGAACCAACAGAATTTTGATTTACTGGTAAGAATGTCTAAAACTGATGCCAAATGTTGACAATGACTCCATTATTTCCTAGCTTTGAGACTTGGTAGTTACTTAATCTCTTTGTGACTTAGTTCTTCCATCTAAAAATGAATCATTATTATTATTATACTTATTTAGACCCTGATGTTACTGTATTAGCAATATTGAGTGATATAATATAGATGTGTGCTTTAATACAAAGCCTAGCAGCACATGGTAAGTTTTCAGTACTAGTGGCTATTATTGTTCCATGTGAAATCTTTATTCAATTTATCTCCACCCCTCCCCCCTTCCCTTTGTGTCATACTGTGGTACTCTGGGCTTACTCTTGATCCTGCACTTGAATCCTTCTGGCCGTGCTCAAGGGACTACATGGGGTGCCAGGGATCAAATCTGGGTTGGGTGCATGCAAAGAAAGTGCCTTTGCTGCTGTACTATCTCTCCTGGCCATATCTTCATTATTTTTAAGTTCTGAGATCTCTCCTAGTTAAATTGTAGGCGCAAACTGTGAAATATGTTTGTGTGTGGCAGAGGTCTTCCCTAATTTGCTAGGAACAAAAAGCTTGAACATGGTAGGGGTTTACAGATCTTTTTTGTACTATTGTAGACAGTGACGAGGGTTTACACATAATTAGTAGAAAATACTATATGTATATTAGGTTCAAATACGTAGTTTTCTTTCGTGTCAAAAATCACCTTTTAGCTGGGAGTTTGATTCTAACAATGTCAGATAATGTTGATACATTCGGATTTACTTAGACGAAGTTCTAAAAAAGATTTAGTTGGATTTAGTTATCACAAAAGTTTAGTTTTGAAGAAGCTGGGTACTCTCTTATTGGATAAGAGGGAAAGACAAGTGATTGGTATGATTATCTCCCATAAGGACTAATTTTTTCCAATGAATATACAGCAACATATCAGTTCCTTTTGTTTTTTACATTTTCTTAAAATTTAAGAAAATAAGTATATGCAAATGAATTTGATAATTAATATTAAAGTTCCTATTTATTTTCAGATTTCAACTATTGCAGAAAGTGAAGATTCACAGGAGTCGGTGGATAGTGTAACAGATTCCCAAAAAAGAAGAGAAATTCTTTCAAGAAGGCCTTCCTACAGGTGTGCAATTTAATAATTAAAAGTTAAGAAACATGACTCTTAAAATTTAGGCAAATATTAGGTAAAAGACATAAAAATATTTTATGTGGAAAAAGTTACTTGCCTTAATTGGCTTATAACCTGCCCTATATTCCAGCAAAAGTTATTTAAGTAATCACACACAAGGGCCCAAGAAATGGAAGAATTAAATAAAAAATGTAGAGAAAGGGCATAAAATACCATGGTAATCCTCCATTATAATCAAACCTCCTCCTTTTGCATTGTTATGAATTCTTGAAACCTAGTCTCTTTTTGTCTTGATTACCTATAACAAGATCTTTTATTGTTTTCCTTGTGAAATGTTTTTGAAGTTGGAGAAGTAATGTTTGGTAATTATAATGATAATTGATTGTGAAAGTGGATTCCTACTGGAGTAATCCAGCTGTATAGTGACTTA
This sequence comes from Sorex palustris, assembly GCA_028565675.1. Lineage (NCBI taxonomy): Eukaryota > Metazoa > Chordata > Mammalia > Eulipotyphla > Soricidae > Sorex > Sorex palustris. The sequence goes on along the minus strand of JAOXYA010009018.1, from coordinate 3,754 downwards.
AGTGTACCCAAAGGAAGTACTTTAAGGGCTCTACTACTTGATTTCATTGACTTGGCACACTTGCAAGTTATTTAACAGAAAAACTTAGAAACCATGTTTTGCAAATGGTGAAACGTGAAAGATAAGTACCCCAGTGAAAGATAAGTACCCCAGGTCAGGAGCTAGAGGTGGGGAAAAAATAGATAAATACTTTAAAATGTCATAGCAGCCAAGGGAGAAAATAAAAACAAAACAAATAGGAAGAAATGTTGATGGTTTCCAAGCTTGAGTTTAAAATTAACAAGCTTATTTTAAGGATTTGGGATTGATTCAGAATCATTTGAAAAAGATAATGATGTTTTTTTGTCATTGATAAAATATAGTATATATAAAACAGTTATTGTATGGCTACATTAGTTAAATTATAGAAGGGAATTCATTTTGCTTCTCAGATCACATTTGGAATATTCTTTAGGCTAAGAGAATAACCATGGTGATCTAGAGCGAGGAAACTACAAGGGGGCTATGGATGTGGCTCAGTATAGCGTACATGTATGAAACATGGATTCAACCCCCAACATTGTTCTTCACCTGTGGGGCTGGAGAAATAGTACAATGGGGAAGACACTTGGCTTGCACATAACTGTCCTGGGCTTGATTCCCCAAACCCTCCCTAAGCACATAACCAGAAGAAAGCCCCAAGCACAGCCAGGTGTGGCCCAAGGCCAACAAAACAAAATGATCATGGGCTTTATGAATAGGAGTACACTTATGTGCAGATCAATTTGTAAGATCTTGTTTGGTTCATTGGGTCAGACCCAGCAGTGCTCTCAAGCTGCTCTCAGTTTGGTTCTTGGGGGTTGCTGCTGCTGGTGGAGGACCATCTGGTGCTGGGGACAGAAACTGGACCACCAGGATGCAGAGCATCTACGCAGCCCTTTGAGCCATCTCCCTTGCATGAAAAATAGCTTTAGAACATTTTTAAAACCATATTCTATATCCTGAGTTCTTTATATGGCTCTATAATTGTGTGTGTGTGTGTGTGTGTGTGTGTGTGTGTGTGTGTGTGTGTAGATACAGGTGTACTGTTACATAAATAGGCACATGAAGCAAAGCTAACACAAAGACGACCATCCTTATGGATTGGTGATTGTTTTTTTTTTTTTTTATCAGACCCTATGGTTCTCAGGGGCTACTGCACATTGCTAGGGGTTGCTCTGATTCACCAGGTGGTGCTGGGAATAATGCCTGGGCTGCTTCCATGCAAAACATATATACTACACCTTTTGAGCTGTCTCCTGCCTTTACAGCTATATTTTGTTATTTTATGTTGGTTGCAGCATGCATGTCTCCATGGCTCCCATTTGGGTTATGACCTCAGTCTAAAAAACCGTGCTTCGCAGCTGTGTTTGCTGTGATGCAACATTCCCACTGATGGACCAAGAGTTGCACATCATATTTAATGGGGTGTGATGTAGAAGGCATTCCATTTTGATCAAAAAAATATAAGCAGTATGTACATATATTAGCACAAGAGGCAACCTGTAACAACATGTAGTATCTCTTATACAAGGACTTAATGGCTCCAGGGTGAGATACAACAATCTTCACACACTCTCCTCTAAGGAAACTTTTTGGATCATTTTTAATGGATTATTCATAACAACAGGGCTGGAGCAATAGCACAGCGGTAGGGCGTTTGCCTTACAAGCAGCCAACATGGCCGACCCGAGTTTGATTCCTCCACCCCTCTCGGAGAGCGCGGCAAGCTACAGAGAGTATCTTACCCGTAGCTTGGCAGATCCTGTCAAGCTACCTGTGACGTATTCGATATGCCAAACACAGTAACAACAAGTCTCATGATGGAGTCGTTACTGGGCCTGCTCGAGTAAATCGATGAACAATGGGAGGACTGTGACCGTGATTCATAACATGCAATACAAAACAACTTAGTATGTGCTTTTGGGGCAGGTTGGGGTGGTGGTAGTGGGAAAAATTTGAAATAATGGTGGTGAGATGGTATAATGGTATTGGGATTGGTGTTGGATTAGTGAATTAATAAATTACTGTGATCAACTTTAAAAAAATTAAGAAAATAAATAATTTTTTTTTTTTAAAAAAAACAGTGCTCTAGAGAAAGACCAAGAATACAGAAAATTTGGGTAGCAAACCAGCCTGGTAAATCAGCAGTTGGTTGCAAATAGACAGTTTTGACTCATGCCCGTGAATTGGAATCTCTGGATGAGAATCCAGGAATTAGTGTTTTAACAGACTTTTCAGTTGCTTCTACCAGAGCTAACCCAAAGTGTATGCCCAGCCATCAATTTATGAGCTGTTTCTCACAAAGAAATAAAGGAGAGAAAAACCATTCTTAAAATCATCATAAAAATTTATTAAAGTAGAACAGGCAGATATTGACAACAATGTGTAGAAAAACTTGAAAATGATAGTCCTAAGAATTAAAATTAATAGTCTGTGGGCCAGAAAAGTAGTACAGAGTTAAGGTACTTGCTTTGTACACAGCCTACTCCAGTTCAATCACCCAGCACTTAAGAGTACTATAAGAACTGATCCCTGAGCACCACTAGGCGTGGCCTAAAAAAAAACAAAGAAAACCAACACCCAAACAGTATGTGATATAAACTAGAGAAGAGTGATGAGAGAGATAGTAAACTGGAAGGGACCTGACTTCCAAATGGAGAATAGAAACCAAACATGGAACCTGAAGAGTTACAAAGAATAGAGGTGTTCTACAGACAAGCATTTATAGAATTGGGGAGTGAGGTGGGGATTATGTATTTTCCATTTCATTATCTTCAAATACAAACAGCAGTATTTTAGTTTTAAACCTTTCTCTTTCCCCCTTAGTCACTAACTATAGACCTGTGTTAATGAGCTCACAATTCACGAAGATGTGACAGCAGCATCATAAGGGGCCGAGAGATTGTTCAGAGGTTAAAGGGACAGAGGGTCAAAGCTTTTGCCTTGCACATAGCCAGGCCCGGTTTGATCCCAGGCTTTGCATGTGGTCCCCTAAGCACATAGCCAGGAATAAACCCTGGACATTGCTGATTGTTACCACTCCCCTCTGCCCCTTTTCCTTGACCCCCCCAGAAAGGATACAGTTGGGTCGGCTCTTGAAACAAGTTACTAATTCAAACTGGTTTAAAATTTGAGAGGTCAAGAATAAAAATTTCTTGTTTCAGCATTTTCACATCTACTTTCTCTGATTATTTTAGTTACTTAAAATATGGTAAAATTCATTTCTCATTTTTTAATTCCAGTTTGACTTTTTCCAATTTCCACTTTTTCACTGTGTAAACATTTAATGTGGTTCCAAAATTCAGAAATGTGTAGCTCTCCTCTCCATACACATTTACATAATATATATGTACATAAAGAACAAACATGTAAACATTCAATAGACATATATGTACTTTTTCTTTCCAACTATGGTAGATAGTCTCATTAAGCTTCCTGGTTTTGTTTTATTTTCTGTGCCATACCTAGCTCTGCCCTAAGGAATCACCCCTGACCACAACTTGGGGAACCATGTAGGTGCCAGGGATTGGACCTAGGTTCTGCATGCAAGACAAGCAAGCACCTTATACATGATACTATCTCTTAAACCCTATTTCTAGTATTGTGCTGTTAACAGAGAACATTTTTATGAGTAATCTTATGTATGTGTTTGCTCGAGGTAAAGGCCCTCCCGTTGATCGTCGATTTGCTCAAGCGGGCCCAGTAACGCCTCCATTGGAGACTTTGTTGTTAC
>JAOXYA010009009.1:0-14130 GCA_028565675.1 Sorex palustris | reverse complement strand
ATCGAAACCCAAGCACAAAAAATTGTAAATCTACAACTGTACCTCATGGTGTTTCACTAATAAAATAAATAAATAAAAGAATAATTGTTGTTCTTTATACTAGTGTCGGTCACCGATTCCCCTGGCATCTGGACCTAGAAACCCCTGGATGAATCAGTCCCACTCTTTCTGATGTTTTATTTTGTTTCTAGCATGACCAAACACTTAAATAGACAGGGGACCAGTTTGCTCCATCGACATGTCAGTAACTAACGAATCACCAGAAAGTGAAAAAGGACCTAGATCATGCCAGATGCTGCAGGAAGGTTCTAGCTGATGGGGAACCACAGATAATCAAAATTAAACGACAACAAAGGGACAGGAGCAACCTGGTGACCTAGAGCTTGAATGTGGTAGGAGGAAGTATCTGGGAGGGGCTGGACAGGAAGGCTGGGTGGCCCGGATGGGGTGGGGGACACAGGCTGGGCAGGACCAGGAACAGAAGAGCACACAGCATGGACAGGGGGGCAGAACAGAGAGGCTGCATCTTGGGGAGAGTGAACCAGCCCCCAATGCCAAGCTCTACTACTCAGAGCAACAGGGTCTGGTGGCTCTGAGCACGTGGTGCCACGCTAGGCAGTGTCCCCAAGAGAGCTGACCCCTGTCAGAGTCCCTGCGCCTGTGGACTTGCCCTCAGGGCAGGGGTGGTGGTAGTCACTTTCTGAACATTCTCACGTCCTTGCCTCCTCACACGTGCATGCATGCCTCCAACCAGACAAACCACTCCATCCGCTGACCTGTGATCCTTCACCCCACTGACATGCAGCCCTTCACACACAGCCCATAGCCCTTGTCAGTCCTTCACCCACAACCAACCCTTCACCAACTGTCTTTTTATAACTTTTTTATTGAGTCATTGTGAGATAGACCCTTACAAAGCTGTTCCTGATTGGATTTCAGCCATACAGTGTTCCAGCACCAGGGCACATCTCCCAGCACCAGTGTCCCCAGGTTCCCTCCCATCACCCCCCACCTCCCACCCCCTAACTGCCTCTATAGCAGGCTCTTTTCCTCTCTCTCTCTCTCTCTCTCTCTCTCACGCGCTCTCTCTCGCTCTCTCCTTTTGGCATTGTTGTTTGCAATATTGATACTGAAAGGTTATCAAAAATATCCCTTTGCCTACTTTTAACTCTCAGATCTTGTCCAGAGTGATCATTCACAGCTACTATTGTCATACTGGTCTCTTCTCTGTCTTACCTACCCTCAGCCCCACACGCTCTTGTGGTTGATTCCAACCACTGACCAGTCCTCCTAGCTCCTGTTTTCCCTGGCCATGGATATTAGTCTTCTACTATGTATATTTCCATATCCCATAAATGAGTGCAGTCATTCTGTATCTGTCCCTCTCCTTCTGACTCATTTCACTCAGCATGATACTCTCCATGTCCATCCATTTATAGGAAAATTTCATGACTTCATTTTTCCTGACAGCTGTGTGGTATTCCACTGTGTAGATGTGCCACGGTTTCTTTATCCATTCATCTGTTCTTGGGAACTCGGGTTCTGGCCATGGTGAGTGAACATAGTGAACATAGGGGTGCAGATGGCCTTCACCAACTTCCAACCCTTCACCCACATCTGACCCTTCACTGCACCAGTGTCTGACCCTTCACTTCCTCCAGCCCTCATGGTACAGCGTCCATCTCTGGGGATAGCATTGCTGTCAGCTGCACATCGTGGGGGGTACAGACGGGGCTCAGCAGAGGGGGTCCCGGGCTGCAGCCACCAGGCTGCTCTCTGAGTCCAGGGTCTGTGCAGACCCTGCCAGCAACTAGCTGTCCTTCTCCAGCAGCCGGTGAGAGCCCCCACCAATCACCCCAAGCTGCCTGTGCTTGGAACAGCGGTCTGAACCCTGACTGCTGGGCTCCCGGCAATGCAGAGAGAACACGCAGAAGTTGGTTCAGAGCTGCAGCAATTCCTCTCCAGGGCACAAGCTCGGGGCTTCTCTTGCCTCTTCTCAGAGGTTCTGATTCACTTTGAGGAGTCCAAGCTTTATCGTCTACCCAGCTGGATGCTGGCCCTGAGTCTCTGGCTGTCCATCTGCAGAAACCAGTCACGCATTTGTTGAGCAGACCGGAACTCAGCCCGAACCCAGGGGTCACACCCCCGGCCTCCCCCCGCCTCTCTGGAGCTCCTTCACCTACCCGAATCCCAGGGCCACCCCCCTGGCCTCCCCCCTGCCTCTCTGGCGCGCCTTCACCTACAGACCCTTCCTCCTCTTGGCACTTGCCGTCCTGTGGAGGATGAGAACACGCAGACGGTCCTTCAGCGCACTCGCTTGCTGGCAAAGTGATAAAAGCGCATGTGAGGAGCCCCCCGGCCACTGTGTTTTCACCCCCATCCCCACACGGCGCCGCGCACTCATACTGGGGCATGGCCCAATGGGTCTGATGGAGGCCAGTGCCGAGTCCCAGGAAGATATCGAACTTTCCTGCCACCTGGGGACGCCCCACACACGCTCCAGTGCCCGCCTCGCGGCGCCAGGCTGCCGTTTGTCACCACGAATTAGCTTTACCTGCCCAGGAGCTTCAGGCATGACTGCACAGAGCCCCGCCGAGCACCGCATTCGTCCACATGAGCGCCCACTGCCTGCCGCCCGCCGGGCACTGCAGACCCCTCCCAGGGTGCTGCTCCTGGGAGGGCTCACCAAGAAGGAGCCCCGGCGACCACGGCAGGCGTCCCTCCGTCCCCGTGACCCAAGCAGGTGCACCCAGCAGGCGGCTGTCCAGAGGTGTTCATTAGAGATTGCCCGGTTTCCCAAGGTCCCCCTGGTAACCCCAAGCATCCAGAGCTCACCTGTGCCAGGGGCCGAGGACCCGGTCCTCCTCGTGGCCATGCTTCCATTGTCTCGGCTAGAGTCCCGGCAGCCATCCTGAGCCAGTATCCAGGCCAGGTGGGCCCGTCCCCTTTCCAGCCGCTTCTGACTCAGTCTGACATCTTTACCCGAGACCCCTGGAGTCGCTGTCCTGGCAGTGGCCATGCCGGCACCCCCAGCAGGTTCTCCAGGTTCACACGTCGCCTCTCTCGGCTCACATTTGGTCTGGCTGCTGAGCTGTCCCTTCCATCCCCGGGTCTGTGTGTCCACTCCATGCCCACACCGCAGTCTGTCCAGGGTGCAGCCCAGGGGATGCACTCTCTCCTCCTCCCGTCTCAGTACCACCTGGGCCGCCCCCGTGATACCACACAGATTCCAGTGAAGTCTGTTCTTTTTCCGTCCAGACTCCTACAGAGTTGGGGGCTCAGTGACCCTGTGCATCCACTCTGCCAGCCCCACGGGCGCCCAAGGGTCTAACGCTGCTCCTCTCTGCCCCTTCACCCTGTCTCTGCGTCCTGGGCCTGCCTCACCCGATGTTAGGCTCGTTCCTCAGGGCTCGGTGCTTTGGATGAAGTTGTAAGTGGGATGGTTTCTGGACTTCTCTCCAAGTTAGTGTTTGCATGCAGAAACTCAGCAGGTTTTTGTGAATTGACTTTGCAACCCGCCCCTTTATCATATCGGTTCATTGGTCCTAGTAGCCCTTGGCAGTCTCTGGCGCTTCCTGTCCAAGTTACCGTGTGGCAGGAGTTCACCCTGCTTCTGTTCAAGTTTGGATCCCTTTAATTTCCTTTTCTTCCCTAATTACTGTGATTTGGATTTTTTAAATGGGAGTGACAGTGGTGAGAATAGGCCTATTTCTCTGCTCTGATCTTAGGGGACGGCGTCCCGTGCTTCGCCGCCGAGTGCAGCGTAGCCGTGGGCCTGGCACCCATGATCGTTACTCATTCTCCTTCCACCCCAGTACTACCAAGCCTGTGGACACTGACGCGTGTCAAGGCGCTTTCTCTGCACCTACCGTGATCGTCATCGGACTTTTTTCTTTATTGTTGTCCCTTTCTGTAAATCATCTGCATCGGTTGAGCCATCCTGTATCCTTGGAAGAAAACCCACCTGGCCATGATACATGACCATCTCAGAGAACTACTGAAATCAGCCCCCAGGGGGTTCATTCTAGGTATTTTGTTGAGGATTTTTGCATTTCTCTTTGCCAGGAATATCAGTCTCTAGTCAACTCCACCCAAAAGGAAAACAAAGTAAAAGCAAATGGGATTAGAGGAAGCTGAAAGGTTTCTGCACCAAAGAGCAGGCGTGAGAGCACAGGACTGAATCACTGGCCTGTACTGCTGAGCCCGGATGAACCTCCAGGTTGACTGCACCCGAGCCCAGGAGCACTTATCCCTGAGCACAGAGCCAGGAGCCAACTCTGAGCACAGAGCCAGGAGTCATCCCTGAGCACAGAGCTGTAAGTTGTGAGTCAGCCCTGAGCACAGAACTGTGAACGATCCCTGAGCACAGAGCTAGGAGTGATCCCTAAGCACAGAGCTGTGTGTCAGCCCTGAGCACAAAGCCAGGAGTCAGTCCTGACCACAGAGCCAGGAGTTATCCCTGAACACAAAGCGAGTAGTCAGCCCTGAGCACAAAGCCAGGAGAAATGCTTGAGTGACTCTGGATGCCTCCTCCCACCCAAAAAAAGAAAATTCTGTCAAACAAAGAAACTGTCTTTAAAGTTAAGCACCCTAATGAATGGGCAAAGAGACTCACAGACATTTTTCCAAGGGCTCGTGTCCCTGGACACAGAGAACATGGACAGAATTCAGCAGCAAGGAAAAGCAAGCAACCCACCCAAAGTCAGGAGACAGCAGACCTCTCTGAAGAGGAGAGAGGTGCTCCCTCCGGCAGTGCCCGGAGGCCGCGGAAACGGCCCATTCGTGTAGGCTGGGCGTCTGCTGCATCGGCCCCTGTGGAAAGGTGCAAACTTCTCGGAACAAACCGAGCTAAGCTGCTGAGTGACTGCCATAGACATCACTACAAAGCCCTCCGGGGAAAAGGTCAGTCACAGCCACGGCCCAGATGAGCCCCGAGTCCAGACAAGATGCTCCAGCCAGCCCCATGCCCACCTAGGACAGCCACAGCGTCCATCTGGTGGCGGGGCCGAGGTAGCCCTGCCCAAAGGGGCACATGCAGGCCGGGACTGAGCCGGGTGTACAGTGGGTGGGAGCAAACCTCAGGCTACACAGGGGAGAGGGCAGCCGAGGGCCCGGGCGGTGGGGGGCACCCCAGCAGGGGCTGCTCTGAGAACACTGCCTCGAGACCACAGAGACGCGTGAGTCTGGGAAAAGTCCGCACATAAAATAACAGCAAATATTTCACAGTTTTGGTTGACGAAGCGTCGCATCCTTCGGTGACCGCCCTGCTCTGCTGCTGTCTGTCTGCTGAGGATGTGGAGACGGTCGCTGCGCCTCGCCACCCTGTGCTGGGCAGTCCCCTGCTGCCCTCCCAGCTGCCATCTCCCCTGGACACGCCAACAAACCACCTCCACCTGGCACTCGGGGCTCTCGCCCTCTGTGCCTGCCCAGGTCTGCATGCCCAGCCCGCAGCCCTCTCCCAAGCCCCAGCCCTGCCTCTTCATGGGGGCTGGACGGTGAGACCGCTCCCCACACCAGCATGCCCTCCACTGAGGCAGGTGGCGAGTCCAGCGCTGTGTCCTCTGCCTACTCCTTCCAGCCTCTGAGAGAGGCCTCACCCGCCCTTAGCCACGTGCAAGGGCATGTTCCTGCCGCTCAGATCCAAGCATCCACTCCCTGCTCTGGGTCTAGGGACTTCCCGTGAGCCCCTAACCCAAATCCCATCACGTGAAGGCTTCGTCCTGTGCCCTCCACGGACTGTCTGGGGGCTTGGTGCAAGGCTCAGAACACATGGCCTGTCACCACCCGCGACCTGTCACCCACATCCTGTCACCACCTTCAGCCTGTCACCTACACCCTGTCATCACCCTCGACCAATCACTACCCTGGGCCTGTCATCCCCCTCAGCCTGTCACCCACATCCTGTCTCCACCCTCGGGCTGTCACCACCCACAACCTGCTACAATCCATGTGTCAGTCTGTCACCACATCCTGTCACCACTATTTAGCCTGTCAACCCCCTCAGCCTGTCACCCCCATCCTGTCACCCCCTGCGGCCCCCAAAGAACCTTGGTTAAGCTCAGCACCCCCAGCCATGCCCCCCACTCGGCCCATCCCCCCACTGTCCACCTGGCCATCCACCCAATCCATCACCTGTTTGTCCACCCAGCCGGGCAGCCCATCCACCCGGGCTCTCAGGAGCCATCACAGCCAGCCTGCCAGATCCCACGTCTTCCTGGTTACAGGCTCCAGGCCCTGCCACACATTCCCCCGCAGCCTGAGCCCCGGCCCAGCCCTGCAGGGCAGTGCCTCTCCCATGGAGCTGCCGGCCAGCCACAAGGTGAGGCCACGGGCAGCACTGGGCCAGGCAGAGGCACAAGCACGATCCGAGGCCACTTCTGACCCCACCACCAGCCACAGCAGAGACTGGAGGACCTGACCAGGGGGCAGAGAGCCAGGCCTCACCCCTCAGTGCCCACGCCCAGCCTCACCCCTCGGTGCCCACGCTGGGACTCCCTCCTCAGTGCCCATGCCCAGGGCAGGGGACACGGGCTCCCAGCTGACCCCAGCCTCCCTCGCCATCCTCACCAGGCCCATGAGGTGGGACAGACAACAGGAACTCAGCCTCAGGCCACGACACTCCGGGATGTCACCTAGGAACGATGCCCTCCCCACGTGAATCCCTAGGACAGTCACCAGGGACTGTCCTTCCCCCGGAACGGTCCCCTCCCCATGTGGAAAACCTGGTGGCCCTTGCCCTGTGTGACTCCCGGTACTGCCACAGAGCGTGGCATCAGGCCTCACCTCCTGCCTATTGCCCGGGCTCAGCCCCTGGCTTGTGGTGGGGGATAGCGCAGTCTCAGGAACGGGCAGATAGGCTGTCCCCTCGAAGAGAACCGGGCACAGAGTCCAGTCTGCCGAGAGACTGGAAAAGGTGCTGCTCAGCCTTTGCCCTTCCGTCGCCGGAGGCCAACTAAGCCCACTCGCCTGGCCTGGGGCCTGGTTGGGTGTCTGCCATACTGCCCAGGCCTGGTTGGGTGCCCACCATGCCACCCAGGCCTGGCTGGGTGCCCACCATGCCTTCCAGGCCTGGTTGGGTGCCCACCATACCATCTATGCCTGGTTGGGTGCCCGCCATGCTACCCTTGCCTGGTCCATGCCGTGCCTCTATCGCCCCTCCTGGCAGGCAGCGTGGTCATCGGGCACCTGCGTGGCTGTCCCCTGGCATGCAGGAGCCTCTGCCCCAACTGCTCTCGTCACAGAGATGAGCGGCTTCTGCGGCATCGGGCCCACAGTGGGTGTGCCATGCAACGGGCCCAGTCCTCTGTGCTGACCCTCTGTCCCAAATGGGGCTAAAGGGCCTTTCTTTCTGCTCCTATGTTGGGGTCATGCAGGGCGCTCGGGGCTCACCCTGGTCCAATGCTCACGGTTCTCCACAGCCTCCGTCGGTGGCCCGGCCATGCGCATGCTTCTCTCTCTGCACGTCACCCCCAGCCAGAGCCAGTGGCCTCCCTAGGGTTGGGGCCATAAGGCTTTCCTTTCGCATATCTGCACTGGAGGAAGTTCAGCCTCGGGGAAGCACATGCAGCCCCGTGGCCTGCTGTAGACAAGGACCCGGGCTCAGGGGACAGGAGCCACGGCTGGAGGCGAGAGCTCACAGGGTTAACTCCGGGAGGGGCCCCGAGGCAGCAGGGTGGGGCCTGTCACTGCCACGCATTAGCCACTGGCCCCGTCCAGAGGCCTCCCTGTCACGGAAACGCAGGCGTCAGCAGAGAAATGTCACTTGGCCGTGTCTGCACTGGGGCTGTGGGGGGCGCGGGGCCACTCGCCGAGCTGCAGTTATTTTAAGCTCTTTGTCCCTTCCACTGTGCGTCCTCAATTATCCGTCACAAGAGAAGGGCTGTGGCAGGGCCTGGGTTGACAGGCAATTAAAAACAATGTTCCCTTCTCTCTCACAGAGCCGGGAAGCCGAGACAGACACCTCGGAGGTTATAGAATCATGGAATGTTAAACAGTGCTCCCGACGGTCGCACAAGCAGCCCGTCTCAGTGTGGCTTTGAAGGCAGACGCTCTGAGCCACACAGCGGCCAGCCCCCAGATGGGTGTGTGTGGCCAAGCGTCAGGTGCCAACCCCACTTTGTGCTCCTGCCCACAGAGGTTCAGTCTCTCCCACGCTGCCGGCATGGCCCTGGGAGCATGTGGGGCTGAGCCCACAGCTTCCGGAGGTGAAGGTGTGCATGCCGGGTGCCTCAGACCCTGAACTGCCACCCAGGAAGGCTTACAGCCCTCCGTGGCCATGATACATACGCCCGAGGGGCACAGAGGCGCAGAAAGCCCCCGACATGACCCGGCCCCTCTCTAATCCAAGGCAGACCCTGGCACCACCTCTATTCCTCCGTCTTCCTGCCCTGACCATGCTCCTGTGGTGTCACTCCGTCCCAGGCTCCAGCCCCACTTCAGGGCTCCATCCCCTCTCCCGTCCCCTCTCCCGTGGCTCCATCCCCTCTCCCGTGGCTCTGTCCCCTCTCCTGTCCCTTCGACTGTCCCCTCTCCCATCCCTTCTCCCATCCCCTCTCCCATGGCTCTGTCCCCTCTCCCATCCCCTCTCCTTTACCCTCTCCCGTACCCTCTCCCATGGCTTCGTCCCCTTTTCTGTGGCTCCTTCCCCTATCCTGTGACTCCGTCCCCTCTCCTATCCCCTCTGCTGTGGCTCCGTTTCCTCTCCTGTGGCTCCATCCCCTCTCTCATCCTCTCTCCCGTGGCTCCATCCCCTCTCTCATCCTCTCTCCCGTGGCTCCATCCCCTCTCTCATCCTCTCTTCTATGGCTCCGTCCTCTCTCTAGTTCCCCTCTCCCGTGGCTCCACCCCCTCTCCTGTGGCTCCATCCCCTCCCCTGTGGCTCCGCCCCCTCTCCCGTCCCTCCTCCCATGGCTCCGTCCCCTCTCCAGTGGTTCCGTCCTCTCTCATGTTCCCTCTTTCGTCCCCTCTCCCCTGGCTCTGTCCTCTCTCCCGTGGCTCCCTCCCCTCTCCTGTCCCCTTTGCTGTGGCTCCGCTTCCTCTCCCATGACTCCATCCCCTCTTCCATCCCCTCTCCCGTCACCCCATCCCCTCTCCCGTCCCTCCCCTCTCCTGTTCTCCGTCCCCTCTCCCGTGGCTCTGTCCCCTCTCCCATCCCCTCTCCCGTGGCTCCGTCCTCTCTCCCGTCCCCTCTCCCGTGGCTCTGTCCTGCTCCCGTCCCCTCTCCCGTCCCCTCTCTTGTCCCCTCTCCCGTGTCTCCGTCCCCTCTCCCACGGCTCTGTCCCTCTCCCATGTCCCCATCCCCTCTTCCATGGCTCTGTCCCCTTCTCCTGTGCTTGGTCCCACTCCATGGCTCCGTGATAGCCTTGTTTTCTCAGTAGTCTGCTTTGTCATGTTTTTGTGTGCCCCACGCTGATTCTCGTCCTGAGCCCCCCTGTGCGTAGGCACACAGGGGGCCCCAATGTAAGGATCCCGTGCCTGGATCCCCCAATGCAAATTAAGGACCCCTGTCCTTTCCGGCAGGAGCAGGACTGGCTGCGGCAGGTGTGGGCCCACAGCCTGGGGTCAGCGGGCAGCAGGTACTGAGGGCCTGGACTTGGGGTGAGGCTGCAGCGGGCCATAGCTGTCAGGATGGAAGATTACTTACGGGCTATGAAGACAGGGCAGGGAGTGGCAGGGGGAGGGGAGAAAGCAGGGGTGGGGCGGGTCAAGAGCCAGTGCAGAATCAGACACTTGGTATCACCATGCTCAGTCCAGCCATGGCCAGCCCTAGGACTCAGGGCACAGCAGGTGCTGCCGTGGCCACAAAATGACCCTGAGCTGGCTGCCACAGGGGCAAAGGGCGCTGCTGAGCCCTGAAACCCCTCCCCACCTTGAGGGGGCAAATCTTCAGCTCTAGGGAAGAGGCCTTGAGACATCAGGGCCTGGGACAACTCTAAGTCGGGTCCCACAGGACAAGCCCAGAGCAGCCTGTCAGCCAGGACCATGCCAGGGGGCACCTGTCCAGCCCACCTGCTCAGCCCTGCAGCTGCTGAGCCCACAAATCGGGGCTCTCTTCCCAAATGCAGCACACACGGCACGTGGGCACCAGGCCCACCTGGATGTTCCGGGGGCAGCTAATATGACCCCCATTCCCAGAGGTGCCACGTTTTCAGAGGCATATGCAGACACCAACACCAGCACAACCCCTGCAGAGGTGACATGCAAGGCACATGGGGGAGAGGCTGACGCAGGAAGTAGAAACAGCTACCCAGAGAGAGGGTGAAGCCTGGACACAAAAACATCCAGAGAAACACACACGCACTGTCCACACACCAGAGAAACACACACACACTGTCCATATGTCGAGATATGGACACCATGTCACACAGAGGAAGAGCAGGAGTCCAGGCATGAGAGACACACCCTCAGACACTGCAGGTAGATATACTTATACATGCATGATACACACATCACATCAGGGACACTGGGTACATCACATATGTAGAAAGTACAACATACTGCTGCCAGCCCCACTTTGTGCTCCTGCACATGTAGATTCTGGTTGCATTCATGTGTATACATTATACACGCAGATTCTGGTTGCATCCCATAAGTATACATTGGTGCATCGTACATGTAGACACTGGGTGCATCACACATCAGACACTGGGTGCATCATGTGTAGACACTGGCTGCATCATACGTGTAGGCACTGGCTGCATCATACATGTAGACACTGGCTGCATCACACATCAGACACTGGGTGAATCACGTGTGTAGATAGTGGCTGCATCATACATGAGGCTGGGTGCATCACCTGTGGGCACTCACTCCAGGCTGCATCTGGGCACAGACACTGGCACATGTTCCCTGGTGGTCTTGCCCATGGAGGGTGTCTGCTCTCCCACCAGTGGGCCGTGCTCTGCCCCACAGAGGCCGCGCTCCTTGTGACCACGGCCAGTGCTCCTACCCCTGAGGCAGATGGGGGCCGGATGGGCTCCCTCCCGCTCCCGCCCTGAGGCAGCTGGGGGTCGGGTGAGCTCACTCCCGCTCCCAGGCCCGGGCTCAGGGGGACCGAATATGGCCACAGGCAGCCCGGCTGAGGCTGCCCCTGTGGCCACCGGCAGGGCAGGTGGGGACACCAGGCCCATAACTGGGGGCTGGCAGGGATAGAATGGGCCTGAACCTGAGCGCAGTGAGGGTCCTGGGTCAGGCTGCCGGTTCCAGGAGGGGAGGGGAGGGTCTGTCATCAGCCACACTGAGCCTCTCTGGGGACCCCAGAAGCGGTAACCCCTTCACACCTTATTGCCGGGATATGACTTTGTGATTTGACACATTAAAAGCAAGTTCAAGCCAGGCTGCCCTCCAGTGAGTCGGAGCCTGGAGTGACAGGCCCGGCCCGGCCCCTCCCGCACACACAACAGCCGGCGGTTCCCAGAGCCCAGCAGGGCATCAGACCCACCACCAGGCTGCAGAGAATTCGGGGAGCGACCTAATCTGTCCCTGAGACCCAGCAGGCCAGCCCCACCCAGCACCTGTCCCCAGCCCCGACAGTCACCCACCTTTCCTCACCCTGCAACCACCGCACGCTTCCCAGCCTGCTTAGCCCTACCAGCTCAATCACTGCTCAGACACACCTGCTCAGTCACTGCTCAGTCACTGCTCAGTCACACCTGCTCAGTTACCTACTCAGTCACTGCTCAGCCACCTGCTCAGTCACCTGCTTAGTCACTGCTCAGTCACTGCACAGTCACCTGCTCAGTCACCTGCTCAGTCACTGCTCAGTCACACCTGCTCAGTTACTGCTCAGTCACTGCTCAGTCACACCTGCTCAGTCACCTGCTCAGTCACTTGCTCAGTCACTGCTCAGTCACCTGCTCAGTCACACCTGCTCAGTCACCTGCTCAATCACTGCTCAGTCACTGCTCAGTCACTGCACAGTCACCTACTCAGTCACCTGCGTAGTCACCTGCTCAATCACTGCTCAGTCACTGCTCAGATCATGCCTGCCCACCCAGCGCCTTACCATTTCACCCTTTCCCAGACCATTACCTGACCTCTCTCCTGCCCCACCTTCACAGGCTGCGGTACCTACGCTCGGTCCTCGCCTTCAGTCTGCCTGCTCTCATCTCTGCAGTGGAGAGTCCTGGCTCGAAGCCTGAAGCGCCCAGCCCGCGAGTTCGCCGGCGGCCAGCAGAGGGCGCGCGGCCCGAATCCCTGCTCGGCTGCTCGGGCGTCCGCCGACCGCGGATGTGCGCGCCTGGACCCCGGCCCGGAGCCCACCCGGCCACCACGGATGCGCCCAGCCCGCCGGGGAGACGCGGCCCAGGGCTCGGGCATCGGCGCCGGGCAGGAGCAAGCAGGCGCCAGTCCAAGGCTTTTGTGCCACCTGTTGGCCTACCGTGCATACTGCACGTGGCAGAGCGAGCAGTGGGCGAAGAGTGGGTCCCGGGGGGTTAGCACGGAGAGCTGGAGGGGGGAGACCCGCACAGCCCGGAGGGGAGGGTCGCAGGGATAAAGAAAAGGTGCTGGAGGCAGAGGAGGAAGAGCTGCACAGTTTGGGGACTGCAGGGGTGGAGAGGAGGGGCTACAGGGGTGGAGGGGATAGGCTGCAGGGATGGAGGGGAGGGGCTGTAGGCATGGAAGGGAGGGGCTGTAGGGGTGGAGGAATCGAACTCGGGTCGGCCATGTTGGCTGCGTGCAAGGCAAACGCCCTACCGCTCTGCTATCGCAGCCGGCCAAGAACATTTTAATAACAAGTTAATTTCTGAAGTCACAGTAGGAAGAGGATAAATACAAAGTCACTTGGAGGAATCAAACAGTGCAGAGCCACAGAATGTTTTAAAGCCTAGGAGGTACTCTGCCAGCTGAGCTCATGGAAGGGATTAGCATTATTCCAGTAGCCACAAATGTCTTCCATTTGTTTAAGATCTACAGCTACAAAGCTACGATCTAAATGATAACTGTGGCTTCAATTCCAGAAGAATAGTCCAAACAGAGGTTCATTTAGTGGCCAAAAAAAAAAAAGACCCACAAAGCATTTTAAGAAGATTCAATTGAAGATTTGGGAGATAGCTCAAAAAGCTGGAGTTCAGGGGGCTGGAGCAATAGCACTGTGGTAGGGCGTTTGCCTTGCACTTGGCCAACCCGGTCTCAATTCCCAGCATCCCATATGGTCTCCTGAGCACCGCAGGGGTAATTCCTGAGTGCAGAGCCAGGAGTAATCCTTGTACACCACCAGGTGTGACCCTCGCCCCCACCAAAAAAAAAAAAAAGCTGGAGTTCAAGCTCTGCAGGTTTAAAGCTCCAAATTCAATTCCAGGTATGGCCTGAGGCCTAAACAAATTGGGAGCTGGTGACATCAGACACCGATGGAGTGGGAGTCACCTCCCAAAATAATGAAAAAATACTTCACACAAACGAATTCTTAGAGGTATGTAAGTACAGCAAAAACTAATATTGTAACTTTAATTCCTAAAGCACAGCAGCCCAGATACGAAAAACATACAAGCAATCCTCAAATATTTAAAATCTTTTAAAACAAGTTTTAAGTTATTAGAATAGAAATGTAAGCATTCATTTTATTATATGTTGAACTGATTTTTCAGTAAAGGTCAATTTCAAAAACATGCAATCACCTCAAATTATGATTTCAGTACGTATGAGATATAAGAAGCTAGATATTCACCCCATTGTAGTTAAATGTAGTTAAATATCATTTCATTCACTAAAATTGTGAATATTTAAAATACTTACTCAGGAATGATATATTTTATATAGAGGTAAAAGTCTTATTACAAAAAAAAACAACAACTCCGAATTAGTTGTTTTACTCACCAAAATGCAGTCCACTTTAGATTGAACAGTTTTGCTAAAATAAAAAAGAAAATTCATTAGGTTATTAAGAGCGAAACGTTTATTAAATCCCTGAAATTTCCCAAATAGATATGACAGCCTTTCCTACTACTAAAAACATAAATAAATCGTCATATAAGATCAGGTTTTATACCCTGCGCCCACTTCTTTCACAAAGCAAAACAAAACTATTTCTCATTCATTGTATGAGCGATAGCACAGGGCTGGAGCGATAGCACAGCGGTAGGGCGTTTGCCTTACACGCAGCCAACATGGCCGACCCGAGTTCGATTCCTC